>QODF01000001.1:735142-766437 GCA_024372805.1 Oostethus manadensis
AGTACCCTTGCAAGGGTGTAGAGCTGGTCCAGTGTTCCGCGACCGGGACGAAAACCACATTGCAGCTCCTGTAACCGAGGTTCGACTAACGGTCGTGCCCTTCTCTCCAGCACCCTGGAGTAGACTTTCCCAGGGAGGCTGAGGAGTGTGATCCCCTATAGTTGGAACACACCCTCCGGTCACCCTTTTTAAAAATGGGGACCACCACCTGGGTCTGCCAGTCCAGAGGTACTGTTCCTGACTTCCATGCAATGTTGTAAAGGCGTGTCAACCAACACAGTCCCCCAACATCCAGAGCCTTGAGGAACTCGTCTACCCCCGGAGCCTTGCCACAGGGGAGTGATTTAACTACCCCAATTACCTCAGCCACGGTGATAGAACTGTCCACGTACGTATCCTCAGACTCTGCTTCCTCTACGGAAGGCATGTCAGTGGGATTGAGAAGGGCCTCGAAGTATTTTCCCACCGACCAACTATATCCACAGTCGAGGTCAGCATGCCCCCGTTCGCACTGTAAACAGTGGGAACTGGGGGCTGCTTCCCCTTTCTGAGGTGTCGGACGGTTTGCCAGAACTTCTTCGAGGCCGACCAAAAGGCAAGCTCCATAGCCTCACCGAACTCCTCCCACACCCGAGTTTTTGCCTCGACCACCGCTGAAGCCGCGTGCCGCTTGGCCTACCAGTACCTGTCAGCTGCTTCGGGAGTCCCGCAAGCCATCCATGCTTGAAAGGACTCCTTCTTCAGCTTGACAGCAGCCCTAACCCCCGATGTCCACCATCGGGTTCGGGGCTTGCCACCACGACTGGCACCGACCACCTTGCGGCCGCAACTACAACTGGCTGCCTCAGCAATAGAGGCACGGAATACGGCCCATTCGGACTCAATATCCCGGTCCTCCCTCAAGATGCAGCTCTGCCGGAGATGAGAGTTAAAGACTCGATGAACGGGAGACTCTGCCAGACGTTCCCATCACACCTTCACGACGCGTTTGAGTCTGCCAGGTCTGTCCGGCATCCTTCCCCGCCATCTAATCCAACTCATCACCAGGTGGTGGTCAGTTGACAGCTCAGCCCCTCTCTTCACCTGCGTGTGCAGAACATGCAGACGCAGGTCTGATGATACGACCACAAAGTCGATCTGGACCTGCGACCTAGGGTGTCCTGGTACCAAGTGCACTTATGGACATCCTTATGTTCGAACATGGTGTTTGTTATGGACAAACTGTAATTCACACAGAAGTCCAGCAACAACACACCGCACGGGTTCAGGTCAGGGAGGCCGTTCCTCCCAACCACGCCCCTCCAAGTCACACTGTCATTGCCCACATGGGCGTTGAAGTCTCCCAGCAGAACTATGGAGTCACCAACTGGGGTGACACACAACGCCAAAACACACAACTCACAAAGTAACCTACCTACTTCATCAGGCGTTGCAAGGCATGCTGGGTAGCTTGTGGAACTCATACTCCCAACATTTTGCCATATTTTTTGCATTTTGGCTTGATTGCATACTCTTGAACATACTCTTGATATTCAATGTTTTATTGTTCATTGTTCATATTGTTGTTGCAGCTGGACATCCCAGCATGCATTGCAGGCATTTGGAAATAACTTTTTCATGTGATATGTTAAGTGCTTAGTTTTTGTTTATTGCAGAAGTGGATTTATGCAATTTGTTAACTAGCTGAGGATGTATTGTGTGTTTGTGTCTTTGCACTGTGGGCATGTATGTCATTCTGCTTGATGCCACCTACTGTATATATAGATGGCTGCTCCACCAAATTTTTTTACCCGATGTGGCTTTGCCTGTCCCTGGTTTCGAATAAATAAATAGAAGGACAACTTAGCTTGCTAGAATGCTTTTGTTGACCGTGGTGGCCGTCCCTTGTGTCCCTGCAGTGTTCCCATAGCCTGGACATTACAGTTGAGCAATGTGTTGTAAACAAAGAATAACAGGCGTGTAAAGGTGACTATAGAGGTGTTATTTCATGTCTACAAGGCTTTAATATTGATTTAAAAAAATCATATATAGACAGTGATACACAACAATGCATAGATACAACAATATACTGTATATGACAATTAGCAGCATCAACAAAGTATTACTAACATTATTACTGTTTATTGCATACAACTTTTTGTTCAAGCGAAATAAAATGATTAGTGGAAAATAAGTAAACAAAAGGCTCTCATTCAAATCGTGTGACCTTTTGCCCACAAACCTTTCCTGCGTCCAATGGCTTGGAGGTGAGCTTCTGATTTTTTTAACACTATAACAATTTTAACAATATGTACCAAAAAATACAACTGATATTATTGATATTGTCACAAAAATTGTCAAAAAAAAGAGCTTAATAGTCAATACTGCTGACTTTTGGATCAATCCGTCCACCCCTGGTGGTGACAGGACGCTGTTACCAAACCACCACACGCATGCGCACGCCAGGGTACGGTGACATGACTTGTCTCCTATGGCTTGCTTGTCTCGCAGCAGTTAGGTGATGTGCGGTAATTGCCAGCCTCTTCTTCAAAGGGAGCGGAGCGCGTCCGCGGACGCAATTAACAAGTTCAACGGAGCCCACAAGAGCTGCTCCCCCCGTTGTTCTCGTTTTCGCTCTCATTAGCGGACGCGCGGTGGGAGACGAGGGGAGGGCAAGGACACCTGTGGAAGTGCTGGGTGTGCGCGCCGCGCAGCGTGGGGAGTGACACTTGCGTTGCACCGGGACCTGCTGGTAATGATGGTTGTCTGAGCTGCATTTTGGGTGGGACGTGGGGCTGCACCTGCCAGCGTCTAGGCATGGGAGGAAATGGAGTTGACGCCTGAGCGCCGCACCTGGGAGAAGTTATCACCACGGCAACCGTGCGGCTCATGACGCGCTTGTCACGCCAGCTAAAAGACTGCACTCGACCCACGAGCATCTCTAGTGACACCTAGAGGCCACAGGCAGAAGACATGCAGGGATAGGGCGGCGCGCCTGAGCTGCGCTGTTATGTAATTCATCAAGTCACACCCGGGAAGGAGCTCATATCGCTCCCTATTTCCCTGATGACGTTGGAGAAGATGATTGTAAGTGACGGCGACACCTCAAGTGTGCGACGAGGCCTCACTGTTCATCAAAAGCTCCGCAAACTTCTCATCCGTCACTCATCTGCGCGTAGCCACTTGCCAGCAGCCCCCCCCTCCCCCCCCCCCAAGAAGTGAATATCACATCTCCGTGGCAACAATTCCATTTCTGCAAGAAATACGCCAAATGAGCGCGTGTGTGTGTGTGTATACACACACACACACACACACACACACACATATATATATATATATATATATATATATATATATATATATATATATATACATGGTGCATTCTGTACCATTCTGTACCAACACAGGGGAAAGTGTTTAACTTGAACATTCTTTCAGAGCTCTGTTTCCTCCTGTCTCGACCACTTTAGTCGAGATTGTTAACCGAATGCAGCCCGGGAAGCTTGTAAAAGCCTATTGGTTGGAGCTTTTAAGAGAGTGTTTCATTTGTTTCTATTGAATCTTTAATGAGGCCCACTGGTGCATGGGAAGATGTAGAAATACGGAGACGTGAATATCGGAGCACTCATAGCAGCAGTTGGCCAGCTTTTATCATGCTGGTTTAAAATGCATTATCACCGTTTAGCTGTAGAGGACCGGGGAGATAAAATGCGGCCATTTGGGGGAAATCAAGCTCAGAGTGACTCAGGAGGCAAGGCGCCTACCTCTGAAGTGAAAGCCACAGATTTTGTACAAAGCGGGGTGTTGGAAAATAATGTGACTCTGAGGTTGCGCAAAAACACGGAAGAATGAACCTTTTGCAGAGAAGGGTAGCGTCAATGTGAAGAATAGAGAACAGCAACCATTTTTATTACAGTATATCTAAAGAAATGAAACTTAGATATGCTTTACTTTAGAGAAGTCAGTTCAAAAGTCAGACATCCCATGCCCAAGAGGATTAAGGCAGCGCTAGATAACAACGGTGCTCACACTAAATATTGACCCTCATTGTGAGGTATTTGTGTTGCCTCTTTTGCAGACAATAATGACTGCGTGTCTGTACTGTAGTCTGTACTGCTATGTATGCTGTACACTGACTACTCCAATGAATTTTCGCTATTTCAGTATTGTCGTTTGACAAGACATCATTTTTTTCTTTATCTATACGCTTGTGCACTTTTATAAAGTATAACAGTCACGATGCAACTTACCTTTGCCTACACCAGAGATGTCCAGACTTTTTCTACCGGCGACATACTGAAAAATGTAAGAATGTGAGGGCCAGGTTGATATTTTTTAAACCAACACTTGCAGATATGCTAAAAAGTTACAGTATATATATTTCAGTTGAACTAAGACATCTTAGATTTGTTATATAGGTGAAAAAGCATATTATCAACTTTGGTTTTTTTCCAATTTTCTTCTTCAATATTTTTCATAAATTTTCCTCTTTTATTATTATGACTTTTTTCCCCAACCTAACTTTCCAAAAAATAACTAATATATTTTGTTTGTTTCTCATAATGTCACAACTTTAAAAAAAAACATTTTTTTCTTTAATAGTTCAAAACTATGCCACTAAAATTATAATATTTTTCTACATGATATTACAACTTTATTTTGGTAAAATTATAACTTGTTTCTTTAAATAATTTGACTTACTCCTATCATAAATTAATGGTGTTTTTCCCATTTCTCCTAATATAAAAAATTTTTTGTTTGTATTTTTCCTAATTTTCTAACTTTATATAGTGTTTTGTTTGTTTCTCATAATATATATTCTATATATAATTTAAAAAATTTATATAAATATGTATTATAAATGGGACATGTAGTATATATACGCCATTTTCCGTCATAATATTATTTACAGTATTCTCAAAAAATTACAAACTTAGTCTTCTTCATGTTTTACTTTATTCTTGTAAAATTACTGCTTATTTTTCCATTTTTGTGTGGTTTCTTTTAGCTTTTTTGATCAATTACATTTTTAGAATGTGTCACGAGCCAATAAAAAAAACAATCGCAGGCCACAAATGGCCCCCGGGGCCACACTTTGGACACCCTTGGCGTAAATGTCATTATGTGTTTTTGTTGTTGTTTTTGTTTATTATTAACAGTTTAAATATTGACTACTTCCAGTGATTAACAGTCATAACACTAACGTATGATGTTTTTTCATGATTTCCCATAGGAAAAATAGTTTTCAAAAGTTTCGGAAGCTGGCTGGAGTTCAACTATATGTGCCATGTTTCACATAATAAGACAGTGGTGTTCACGCTGGACAATGCAGGAAAACAATGTTACAAACCCTGACTGTGCGGTGTTCAACCTGCACAGGCTTCTGGTCTGTGCCAAACCACAAGAGAAGGAGCATGACGAGGCCGGGGGGTCCAGGGATGCCTGCTGTAATAACACCAACTTGAAGACTTGAGTTTACGCCGAAGAGGCTGGCTCTCAAACATGCTATAGCCATTTGGCTTTTATAAACTGGAGTGAAATACTTGCTTGTGTGAAAACAAGGTATTAAAACTCTCCGATGTGTTTCTTATGGCAATTGGCCTGTTGACGCTAATAGCATGAGCCGCTTTGAGCCTGGCTGGCTGTTACTTGTGCAGCAAGGCAACAGCTTCAGGAACAAATTGTACCATTCGGCTGACAGTATAGAATTTGCAGTGTTATTTTGGCCGCTTGCAGCAGTTATGCTCCGTGTGTAAGAAAGAAAATGTTGGCTATGCTCAAACACGCACACACACACCATTGAAACATTCTTGGCTGGTACTGATATGCGACATACAGCACAGTTTAGTAAATGTCTGTCTCTGCCGCTTAGCGAGAAAGAGAACACTGTGTGAATGTGTGTTTACATCTCAACTCCAATGCTGTGAACTTCATTTCACAGTAGCCAGATGGAGATTTAGCATGTGAACATGCGCGCCGCATACACATAGCGAAAGGGACTAAAAACAGTGCCTCGCCACTCTGATCAGGTTTGACGGCGAGCATCTTGAGGGTAAATTGCGAAAGAAATGCACTGTTTTTCAAGTCAACGCACCACCATTTTTTATTCTGACTTTTTAAATAAGTAATATCTGAAAATGTAGTAAACGTAAATAAACATGTTTTTTAAATTGAACCTCGCCCAATCAGAAAGTTATGTTTTTGTGACAGCCAGACAGGCAGAAGGACAGCACCCTTTGGTTTTAACAGGCCCTGTGTAATTATGGTCAACCACACGTCCCACCGCCACCTTTATTTATAGGGCTACAAACACACTGGGGCTGACTTGATGCTTTCCCTTGCACATTCCAGCATACTCGCATTGTTTAGTAGGTAGAGCGTCTGCTCACACACTGTATGTAAAACTTGAGACAGGTAGAATGGTTTTGATTTCATTCCCCCGTAGCTCCAGATTTGTTTTTTCTTTTGTTACCATAGTCCTCAACTCCAAGCTTCGGGGAGCTTTGATCGAAATGCAGGGTAACCCACCACAGGCTAACTTAGCCAGACAGAACTCATGAAAAAAACAAGCTGTCGAGGTTTGGTCAGAATCAATATGCAAGGACAACCTCTGGCCACAAACCTCTGAGGACAGCAGACCCATAAGCCCAGTAGCCTTCAGGCATGAGCCACGACGGGCCATGCCAGCCGTCACCTTGGAGATGCAGCAGAGTGGAAGTGAAGAGACGTGGGAGATAACGTGAAGCGAAAAGAAGAAACACGTGGACTTGAACCGGTCTTGATGGACTGACCGAAAAAGCCGATTCACTGAACCACATTACTTCATAAAGACAGTTGAGTCATACAATGTTTTTTTCTTTGGGGGGAGAATGCACATACCAAATGGGAGGCGGCCATGTTTTTACTCGAGACTACTCAATGAATTAAGTCCAAACGGTGTCTCACAAAAGTGAGAACACCCCTCATATTTCGGAAATCATTTTGTTATATCTCCTCAAGTGGCAATACTATACAAATGGCACGTGGCTATACTTTGGAGTAGTCCGTGTACAGCTTGAACAGCAATATAAATGGACTAATAAATCAACATACAGCCATTGTTATCTAAGTATCTGGCGGCTTACAATAAATGTGCACAACTCACAGTCAACATGTCCAAATTGTGTCCTATGCAGTGTGATCACCATTGTTATCCAGCACGACCTTAATCCTCTTGGGCATGGAATTGTTGCTGGAATCCTTATCCACTCCTCCATGATGACATCATTGGTGGTCTACCTTTCACTTGCCCAACAGGTAGCGATGTCATGAGACACCCAGCTCACGAGATGACACCGTGCACGAGATTGGGTCCACGAGAATGATACCAGACAACATCCATTTTGGATTACTGCGAAGTGCAATTTGCTGCGTTACAAAAATAAAAATAGAAATCTACACTCAGAATATGTGATTGCAACTTAATTTATGTGATGTTTTTGAACGCAGCCCACCATGGCTCATCATAACAAGTGTGATGCAAATGTTCAAATACATTTTCAGACATGCGACATCTTGAAGTTAAATTTTCAGGTACTTTTGAGCTTTTAGTACATACAAATATATATAAGTGTGTCCTGTTATTCATCTTTCTGTATATAAACTACAATAAAAATGGGAATATTTCACACGTAGTTGCAAATGGTGATTAATCATGATTACGGTAAGTAATAAACATCATTATCACACATCACACTTCAAAATAAGAGTATTGTCTAATTATCCTGATGAGAGTGTCATAAAAATAGCTTATTTTAATAAAGCTATTACAATTGCATCTGCAATTTTTTTCCAAAGCTCTTCATATTCAAATTACTGAAAAAAATACTAGAATACTAGAATACTAGAAAATACTAGAAAAATTTAAGTTTATTGCTTTTTATATGATGTATTTGCATTACATTGCCAGTATGGGGTGCATGTTTTGACAAACGTTTACTCTTTTGCGTGCAATGATTCGGAAGCAGAGGCGTTAGCTTACCAAAACAACATACAAACAAAAACAAAACATACAAACATGCAAAACATACAGTCAATTAGAACACCGGGTGACCTCGTTTTTTCACATCACTGCACATGGGTGGACCAGAACAGTTCAGTTCAATTCAGGTTTTTATTTACTGTTTAACTCTTGGGGTAATTTGGAATGTGACCGAAACAATTACAAGAAAGTTTTACAAAAAAAAATATGCATGACTTAACCATAGTTAAGGTCGTGCAGTACAATTTTTACATATTAAGGTGGCTAACTTCTTTTTATACTTTTGTGGTAAGTTTGTTCAAAAATGACAAATGTGAAGTGCATCTGTGACAGACCTTAAAGCCTTAAAAGGAATAGTGAATGTTTTATTATGTTTTACATTTGCATGGCACACCATGGCAGTGGTGTGAAACAATGTTTTCCCCCCTAAATAATAACTGGTTGGGTACCCTGAGCAGCAGCAACTTCAGTCAAGCGTTTGCGATAACTTGCAATGAGTCTCTTACAGCGCATGTCATTTTAACACCAGAAATAATACCCACATAGCTATAGAGCAATAACATCCATTTTCATTTGTATTACCCAAGATAGTAGTTAAAATCAGAGAAAATAAGCCATTTAAGACAGCAACTCTTGTAGGGGAGCAGAACTGATGGCAGGCAGGAAGTGAAATCGGAGGTTCAGAGTTGAGTTTTAGCTTGTAGAATATGGCCACACCAGTAACTCATGTTCATGCTGGCTTGTACTTTTTGTATTTATTCATTCAGCTATTTTCTATACCGCTTATCCTCATTAGGGCCGTGGGTATGCTGGAGCCTACCCCAGCTGACTTTGGGCGGGAGGCGGGGTACACCCTGGACTGGTCGCCAGTCAATCGCAGGGACACACTCTTATGGACAAATTAGAGTCGCCAGTTAACCTAACTTCCTAAAAGACAATTCGTACTGTCTGTCAAACATTTGCTGTATTTCTGGAAATGTTGGCATTTCAACTCTATTAAAGAGCACCACTCCTTTTGCAATGAAGTGCTGTTTGTCACCAAAAGGTCTCAGAGTGTTGACTGTTGAAACGAAGGCTCTGCGTCTTGATGCGTATTTTTTCCCCCTCAGAAGTGAAACCTGGGTCTGGTGGATTATGTTTTAGTTGGGCAAGTTTATTGTATTGCGTTTTATGTCGCCACAACATTCGAACAAATTCCGCACTCTGGCTCGTTTGTGTTGATGGGCTTGCTTATTATTATAATAAAAAAAATCAATAGACTATAAAATAAAAATCAACTATGTCATCTTTTTAACCACTAATGCACATAATAACATGTCCAGCATGCATTTAAAGGCATTAACATCATAACTGTATGCATATAAAGAATGCATAAATTAAAATAAAAATTGGAGTATATTACCCACAAAAGCAGATATTTTTCTTTTCATTGTGCAATGATTATATAATAAAAAGGAAGATGACTAAAATAGTTCTCAATTTTACTAAAATAAATAATGTTAGGGAAATCAGTTGTCCATTACATATTTTAATTTTAATTTGTGTCTGAATCTTTGCCTGCAGCCCACCCAGAATGGATCTATGACCCACTTTTGGGACCTGATTCAGTAGTTGAGAATCACTGCTTTAAGACACCACAATAGCTTATGGAACAATAGAATGACACTATTGCTGTTTTCTTTTTAAAATAGTGTTTTAAATCTTTTTAAAGCCGTGGTAATATTCATGAATGCTTTCAGGTTATGAATACTACAGGCAGGTATTCGTAGACCAGGACACTATAGAACCAAATCTGTAGTCCACACTGAGAATGATAAACCGACCATGTTGTCAAGACTTTATGAAGGTCATGAAATTTTTCATAACTATCTTCTTCTTCTTTTCCTTTTCCTCTTATCACTTCAGGGGTCGCCACAGCGAATCAATTGCCTCCATCTAACACTGTCTTCTGTATTCCCTTCTCTTGCACCAACTACCTTCATGTCCTCTTTCACTATATCCATAAACCTCCTCTTTGGTCTTACTCTAGGCCTTCTGCCTGGCAATTCAAAACTCAGCACCCTTCTACCAATATATTCACTATCTCTCCTCTGGACATGTCCGAACCATCTCAGTCTGGCCTCTCTGACTTTATCTCCGAAACCTCTAACATGTGCTGTCCCTCTGATGTGCTCATTCCTGATCCTGTCCATCCTGGTCACACCCAAAGAGAACCTCAGCATCTTCATCTCTGCTACCTCCAGCTCTGCCTCCTGTCTTTTCCTCAGCGGCACTGTCTCTAAACCAAACAACATCGCTGGTCTTACCACAGTTTTGTACACCTTTCCTTTCATTTTAGCTGAAACTCTTCTATCACACATCACACCCGACACTTTTCTCCACCCATTCCAGCCTGCCTGCACACGCTTCTTCACCTCTTTTCCACACTCTCCATTGCTCTGGACTGTTGACCCTAAGTACTTAAAATCCTCCACCTTCTTTATCTCTTCTCCCTGTAACCTCACTCT
This sequence comes from Oostethus manadensis, assembly GCA_024372805.1. Classification (NCBI taxonomy): domain Eukaryota; kingdom Metazoa; phylum Chordata; class Actinopteri; order Syngnathiformes; family Syngnathidae; genus Oostethus; species Oostethus manadensis. The sequence goes on from QODF01000001.1 coordinate 745,649, forward strand.
TCCACTTGGGTCCCTCTCATTTACACACATGTACTCCGTCTTGCTGCGGCTGGCCTTCATTCCTCTCCTTTCCAGGGCAAACCTCCACCCCTCAAGCTTCTCCTCCACCTGTTCCCTGCTCTCACTACATATCACAATGTCATCTGCAAACATCATAGTCCATGGAGATTCCTGTCTAACCTCGTCCGTCAGCCTGTCCATCACCATAGCAAACAAGAAGGGGCTCAGAGCTGATCCCTGATGTAGTCCTACCTTCACTCGGAACTCCTCTGTCACACCTGCAGCACACCTCACTACTGTCTTACAGTCCTCGTACATGTCCTGCACCGCTCTAACATACTTCTCTGCCACTCCAGACTTCCTCATACAATACCACAGTTCCTCTCTGGGCACCCTGTCATAAGCTTTCTCCAGATCTACAAAAACACAATGCAGCTCCCTCTGACCTTCCCTGTACTTCTCAATCAACATCCTCAAAGCAAATACTGCATCTGTTGTACTCTTTTTTGGCATAAAACCGTACTGCTGCTCACAAATGCTCACGTTTGCCCTTAGTCTAGCTTCAACTACTCTTTCCCATAACTTCATTGTATGGCTCATCAGCTTTATTCCTCTGTAGTTGCCACAACTCTGCACATCTCCCTTGTTCTTAAAAATGGGCACCAGCACACTTCTCCTCCATTCCTCAGGCATCTTCTCATTATCTAAGATCTTGTTAAACAACCCGGTCAGAAACTCTATTGCCACATCTCCTAGACACTTCCATACCTCCACAGGGATATCATCAGGACCGAGTGCCTTTCCATTCTTCATCCTCTTCAATGCCCTCCTCACTTCTTCCTTACTAATCTTTGCGACTTCCTGGTCCACAACAGTCACCTCTTCTACTCTTTGTTCTCTCTCATTTTCCTCATTCATCAACTCATCAAAGTACTCTTTTCATCTTCCCATGACATTACTGGCACCTGTCAATACCCTTCCATCCTTATCCTTCATCACCCTAACCTGCTGCACGTCCTTTCCATCTCTGTCCCTCTGCCTTGCCAACCTGGGTAGATCTTTCTCTCTCTCCTTGCTGTCCAACCTAGCATACAAGTCATCATAAGCCCCTTGTTTGGCCTTTGCCACCTTTACTTTCACCTTACGCTGCATCTCTCTGTACTCCTGTCTACTCTCCTCAGTCCGCTCAGTGTCCCACTTCTTCTTAGCTAACCTCTTACTCTGTATACACTCCTGCACCTCCTCATTCCACCACCAAGTCTCCTTATCTAATTTCCTTCAGGATGACACACCAAGTACTCGCCTACTTGTCTCCCTGATCACAGTAGCTGTAGTTGTCCAATCATCTGGAAGGACTTCCTAGCCACTCATAGCCTTTTTCAACTCCTTGCTAAAAGTCAAGCAACACTTCTCCTTTTTCAGCTTCCACCATTTCGTCCTCGGCTCTGCCTTTACTCTCTTAATCTTCCTCACCACTAGAGTCATCCTACACACCACCATCCTATGATGTCTGGCTACACTCTTACCTACCACTGCTTTGCAGTCACTGACCTCCTTCAGGTTACATCTTCTACACAAGATGTAGTCTATCTGTGTGCTCCTACCTCCACTCTTATAGGTCACCCTATCTTCCTGTCTCTTCTGGAAGAAAGTATTACCACAGCCATTTCCATCCTTTTTGCAAAGTCAACCACCATCTGTCCTTCAGCGTTGGATGGATACCAAACTTGCCCATCATCTCTGTTTCCTGCACAAACATGTCCATTGAAGTCCATACCAATGACAACTGTCTCACTTCTAGGGATGTTCTGCATCACTTCATCCAGGTCTGACCAGAATTTCTCTTTCTCCTCCAGCTCACATCCTACCTGTGGAGCATACCCACTAACAGCATTGAACATCACACTTCCGATTTGTAGCTTCAGGCTCATCACTCTGACACTCATTTTACCTTCAGGACATTGCTAGCAAACTTCTCCTTTAAAATCACCCCTACTCCATTTTTCTTCCTATCTACACCATGATAGAACAGCTTGAACCCTGATACTAAGCATCTAGCATTGCTACCTTTCCACTTGGTCTCCTGGATACACAATATGTGTACCTTCCTCCTCTGCATCATGTCAACTAATTTATCATAACTATATATTATTGAATTTAATTCTATTTTTACCATCAAGTATTTCAATGATGGGTCTCACGGTGGTTGAGTGGTTAGCATGTTGGCCACACAGTCAGGAGATCTGGGTTCGAATATCTGTGCAGTTAGCATGTTCTCCCCGTGTGTGCGTGGGTTTCCTCCGGATACTCCGGTTTCCTCCCAAAAAAACATACAGCACATGTTAGGTTAATTGGTGACTCTAGAAAATGGATGGAAGCTTTCATTGATTTGGGACCATACACGTCAACCGTTCTCCGTTCCTCCAGGAATGACACGGTTGAACCTTAGCAGGGTAAATACAACAAGCCAATTGTGTATTATGAGTGCCTCCATAAGAAGATTTATTTTAGGCATATTTATTTAGCTAGTTAAGGACAAAAAAGATAAATGTGTTTTGAACAAATGTAGGCAAATATAAAATGTAATATATTCATGTCCAGACAGTTTTTGCTTTTTATTGGTATTGTCAAAGGCTCAGTTATGTTTCTCTCATATATTATTAGATTGACTTTTTTCAGGGTCATAGGGTTTTACACCAACACCATCACTGCCTGAACTTTTGTCTTTCTGGTGTGTTGGGAATGGAATATTTTCCCACTTGGTTGTAGGTATGCAAAATATTCCATTCCTACAAGACCAGAACTTTCAGAATGTATTGTCTTTTGTCTCATTTTCCCTTATTTTTCTGATAATTCATTTCATTCTCAAATGCAAGTGTTGGCAGGAAAACTTTGCACCGAGGCTTTTTACAACATTTCCAGCTCTCTGATTCCTCTTTTTTGAGCCAATTGAGCACATCTGCTTCACAAATGAGGGGAAGGTAAAATGTGCAGGATATCCTGTTGTAATTGAAACTGCTGCTTGAATGAAAGAGAAAAAGAGTTGGTGTAGGAGTAGGAGCGCATGTGTAATGCCTGTCGGTGGACGCGTGACACATAGCGAGGCTGAGGCGAAGGGACCGCTTAAGAACATATGAGCAGGTTGTGTGTTTGTGTGTGTGTGATGTGGTGGAGAGGGCAGAGGGCTCATATTGAGTGCAGGTGAGCCGTGGGATGGGGGCGGGTTTAGAAGATGTGAACAGGAAAGGTTAGTATTTGTGGTGTGTATGGTATTTCTCATATATACATTTCCTATCAATTTACTGTATATGGATAGATACACCCACAAGTCCTGTCTTGGCAAGTCTTGCACACCAAATTCATCCAACAAGAGTCAAACCTTCTATTTGTGTATGGATTACAAATAGGAAATCGTTTTGAAACTAAGCAGAGGAGGGAAAAGCTGTTTGTTGTGAGCCTTTTCTCAATGGTTGTGTTTATCCTTACTCTGTCCTCCAGAGGTAATTTGGGGGAAAGGAATGAAAGTTAGACGGAGCGCCGAGAGACTAGAACTAGCAAATAACTGTCAGGAGGCAGCCTGTCTCCTTCAGTGTTAGGTGTTTTTGCTGTCAAACGCACAAAGGCAACTACACAGCGGTGCACGGCTGCACAAGCGCATGCACATGCATTCTGCGCTCTTTGTCTCTTTCCAGACATACCGGTTCTCAGAACTGAAGTGGAGTTTCTTTTTTTTAATAGTCTACAAGCAGTCATTTGCCAAAGAGCGATTAACGATGCACCTTCAAACTCGTAAACATAGTATCAGTGACAATATTTCACGCCTATCCATCATTCAGTGTTGGCTCCCAGCACTGGGAACGCATTCACACTATTTCTTACCCTGTCCTTAACCAGCAGGAGGATGGGAAAATACCCAAAGAGGGGTCAGCGGTTGGGTCAAGCCACTGGCGGCAACTGCCTGTGTGTGTGTGTGTGTGTGCGTGTGTGTATCAAGGTGACATGAGTTGTGGGTTTATTGCCCAATTCAACAGAGACACACAGACCAATGTCAATGTTGACTGTCAACCACCCGTGAGCTTGAAGGACATCACGGACAGTTGGTTCTGGTGTAACATGGAGGAAGAAAGTTGTGAACGGAATTAAAACGCATTGCACACACACACACACGTACGGTACATGCAGTATGTACTCACTATGAAGAGGCCTCATAGTGAACCTGAGGTTACTTTTCAGTCACTAAAACGCCAGGAGGGACAGTACTGTGCCAAGAATAATACTACGTCCAAACAAGCCAGACTCCCGTACATGTCAGTGCCACTCAAGGGGAACTATGCTATGGCTATACACTAAACGGTCCAGAGTTGGGTTCGACTTTAAACAAGAACCTCGTCCAGCCCAACTGGAACTTTCCTGCTGTACATCCGCTGTTGTGATCTGTGGGATTTTTTATTTTTTACTTACTCGGGATTCAATGAACAAGAGCGCTTCAGACTAAACAAGTGGTCTGCCTGCAGCTCCGTGGGAAGCTGCGTGACAGAACACGGATGAGGCACATAAAGATGCGGGAACATGTTCAACCAGGAATCCCCGTGTAAAATCCGTCCCATTTGAATGGTCAAGTTTTTTTTTTTTCGTAATAAGTTGGGAATGCCTAGTTTATTTCTTTTAAAGATGTATAAACAGAGTTGTCAGTGAGAAAGGATAAAATGAGCAAAGAGAGGGAAATGGGGGGCAGGAAAAGGCGATCATCTTGGGGAGACTGCTCCTTTGTTCTGATGCATTAATCTGCTTTTTTCCCGTTCCCCGACTCATTCTTTTGATCCGCTCTTGGATCATCCCCTTGATGATTCAGTAACAGCAAAAGAAATTAAATACATCAGATTGACAAACGCCGCCCACCCCCCTCGCTCCCCCTCCATCTTTTTGCCACCCCTGCCTCACTCCTCATCTCCTGACTCCCCTCTCCTCCCCGAGGCCTCCGCTCTTCAATAGATAAGCAGCGAATCCATCCTTTATCGCTTCGCTCTCCATCTCTATCCATTTCCCCTCTTTTCCGCGTGGCTCTCTGCTCTGACTTTAATCCCAGCCTTGCGGTGGATGCATGTCAGAGATGTAACTCCATTGTTTAACATGCTCCGCTAGGCCCCCTCCACCGCCACCCTTCCAATCCCCCTCATCCCAAACTCTGTCACTCGTGGGACCACATGCATATTCATCAGCTCACAAAAACAAAAGACAGATCACACTGTTTGTCATGTACTGCAACCGCCGCTATTCAATTCTCTCTTTTCTTTGCTGCTTCTGGTGGATTAGCGCGCGTTAAACATATCTCAGACAAACAAATCCCAACTGTAGGCATTCAATCAGGAAAAACGCAATCTGCAGTTTTGCTAGCATGCAAGACAATCTCTTTAGCGCATCATATGGGGACACTGGAATGCATGGGAAAGTGTGCAGGGTTAAAGAAAAGTAGTGCAAATGAGGGCTTTTGAAGTACAGCAGAATGGCACAACGTCTAAAGTCAAATCATCCTGACGTTGTAGATTTTGGAATTCAACCAGCGTCGCTGCCGCTAAAGTCACGCAAAAATCCATAAGCATTAAATGTGTCGACATATGACAATTATAGAACTGGAAAAGGAGCCAAGCCGACGATGAATGTGCATCCAGGCAATATGTGGAAAGACTCACTCACCAGTAAGTTCAAGAGTGAAAAGCCTCCGATGCTTGACGCAACTAAAATAAAAGGAAAACTGGAACATTTATGTATTAAAATGTCCCATACGTAGTGTTTTCAACACTTCAGATCCCACATTTCAATGTAGTCAAGTTACAAAGCAGAAAAGTTGCCATGCTGTTGGTTTGGCTGCCCTTAGCAAAAAGTAGTATACTTAAAAATCATTTATTAAGTATACTTTAGTATGCATACTGTATATGCAGTATACTGTACATATAGCAAGTATACTACAGACCAGGGACTTTTAGTGTACTAATTGAATACTTTTTTGGACTAAATTGCAGCATTTTAAGTTTATAAAGGTTTATTTTATTTGTATCAGTTTATCTCCAAAAGGGGGGCGCCGGAAAATAAGTTTGTGAACGACCACACTACTGGACGGGAGGAAACACGGCATAAAATAAAGATAATAAATGCATATCATTTCATGTTAATTTCATCAACAAATACTACAATTTAAGTTTGATATGTTTGTCACACCACTGACAGGCGATGAGGAGGGTTTGACCCTGACATAGATTTTTTTTCCCATTATTTCCTATGGGAGCAGACTGTGTTTGGCCACGGTATGGGAAAGGATCATGCAAAGAGACATGCGTGGCTTCATGAATGACTATAGACTATTCATGTGCAGGCCAAGTCTGAGCCTTGAGTGAGAGTCGGGCCCCGGGTTCCACTGCACTTTTCTGGGTGATATTCAGGATGCACCGACACACAGCCCCGGGTTCCAGGCTCCAGGGCCAGACAGATGTAAACACGGCCTGACCGCACTCAGAGGAGCAGTGCCAGCCTGCCCCCATCTTGCACATAAACATCCAAGGAAGCCACAGTGTGGGCCAGGGGACAGACAGTACTGAACTTGGCTGCAGGCAAGGTGGCATCGTTGGAGGAAGGAGGGGGTGGGTGTTGATGCAGCTTGGAGCCAGGAAAGAAAGAGGGCAAGAGAGCATGAGGTGAACTTGTTAGACTAGTTCACATTCCAATTAAGAAAAGTGGGGCATTACATGCCTTAAAATTGTTGTTTTGCCTTTTTGGAATGTTTGCAATTCCAAATGAGAGCTACCAGTTGTGCAATGGGGTGGGATGTACTTAGATATTTTCTCTAACGCCCTGTCATAACAGATGCACCGGGCACCTCAGCGACTGTTTGATTAATGTGTCAGGACAAATATGGGTCAAAATGAAGCATCCAACAGAGTGGCTTCTCCCTGCTTGTTCTTCTTTCTTCTTTTTCATTCTCTTTGTTTCAAAGCTCGCCTCAGCGGGGCTGTGTGTCTCTGTTGCACCACAGGTTGTGTGCATCTAAGCGCTATATGTGTGTGTGCGCGTGTGTGTGTGTGTGATATGAGATGTGACAAGCGCCTTCATCCTCCCCTCAGACACCGCATTCCCCAACGCTCCGCCACCAGCTCCGTGCGGCGGGCTTTTCATCTTTCCTACTTCCTTCTTCTTTTTCTTCTTCTTCTTCCTCCTCTCCCTCTCCGTGCTCCTCTCCTTATCGCTCTCACAGGTGGAAGAAAGGCGCACGGAGGAATGAAAGGGACAAGATTCTAATTAGAGGGGGAGGCAGAGACGAAAGTGAGGGGGATAACGAAGGGAAGCCTCGGTAACACATGTAAAACATAAAGCCTTAATCTTAGAGAGTGTTTGGAGGGATGGCTTTTGTCGCTCCCTCAACAGTGATGCCAGAAACACAAGGGTATGGGATGTCATTACGAGCACACAGTTGTCAGACACTATGTGTGTGTGCGTGTACGCTCTGCGGCTTTTAATGCTCATCAAGACCAAATTAAAAGCTTAGCCACCTAGACTTGTATCGTTGTTTACCAAAGTCACTCAAAAAATCCTAATTGGCACCTGTTTATTCTGTCAGAGTGCCTTTAATGCTGCATTCAAGATTACTAGGAAGTCGGAAATATCAACTTTCTTGCATACAAACAAGAGCGCTACCAAGGATTTGGGGCCTGTGAAACAAATATTAGACTGGGCCTTAAAAATAATGTTTGACTATTTACTAGGGTCAGGGTAAGTCATGCATCCTTACATGTGCCATCACTCCCAGTTGTTCTGATCAGTCTCTCTCTGTTTTGTCCCCCTCCTCTCCCTGCTCTCCCCCTCTGTCTTCTTTTCTCTTCTTCTCTATCCCCTCCTGCTCTGCTCCGGTCGCCCCACATTTGCATGAAAATAACATTACAATTAAGTAAGTAATAAAATCTATGTGACAGGGGAGAGTATCTTATACTTTTCCCTGGTTTAGCAAATCTGTTTACCATGTAAAGGCATCTACTGTAGATTATAAATACTATCTGCCCCAATGACTGGACAGGACACACACAAAAAACACACTTGTAGAAGTGTGGAGAAGCACAATGGCTAGACAATACACATATTTTTTATTCAAAAATGAAGGAGACTGGTGCATACAGTAGATATGAAATGCAAAGGAAGCTCAGCTTCCCCTAAAATGTCCAGAAAAAGTAGTGAAATATGTACTGTTGTGTGGACATTTTATTAACTAAATACCTGTATATGCTAGAATACCTTCATCTTTTGTTTAGAGTCAGTTACTTATCACAGGTAACTGACACAAATTCCTTCTCATTCATCTTTTACCTTTTTGATAGACAGTGAAATGAGCGAATCGCCGATGTTGAAATATAAATCTCCACCAGAGCACTATCATTTAGTTGTTCTGAACTGATCCAGAGATCTTACCGATCGGCAGCGATATAATGTTTTAGTCAAAAAGAACTAGGAGCAGAGAGTAGAATTGACATACTGTATAAATAAATAAACACATCTATGGATTTATGAACATCTATGGCCGGAAAAAACAAATGACCAGCAGCCGCCACTGGAGATGCACAACCGTAGTACAAACAGCACTGGTGGACCTTTTCCAGCAGTAGATGTGGATTCTGTCTTTTTGCCTATTTGAGTCTACACCATGATTCTCTGACACGGCTGCTGCACCTCCACAGGCCCCCTGGGAGAACCTATCATGCTCAGGATCTTTGGTTTCCTCTCCACTGTGGTGAAACTCCATTCAGTTGATGAAACTGTGATGTACTGTAGCTCACAGTGCGACGTTGCTGTGATGCTGAAGCAAATTGTATCTGATGAAAGAGACTGGAAATGCACCTCTTAGTGATGACCAAACTTAACGCCTGTGGGCCAGATCTAGCCTACCATGTCCTTTTCTGTGGCCCCACAAAAGCCTGCAAAACACTCATTGCCCTATTTAGACTATAGGATGCCTTAAGTTTAAAAACTAATTTGGATTTCTTCGTCATTTTGGCCATTAATCCACTTGTACAAGATGTGCAGGTGGTGTTTTGCTTATTTATAAGACCTTCGGTCTTAGCAAGTTGTACCAAACTGACTTAACTATAAGACAACTTCTTTTTAAAGACAGTTTTTTGAATACTGTAATGGAAGGCAAAAAGAATCATGTAAAAAAAAAAAACTTTCAATATACAGTAAGTGAGATAACTGGTAGATTGCAATAAAAAATAAATCATATACTGTATGCTGCTTGACAGCTGATGGATGCCTCTGCTTCAATTATTCACCATTATCTTAAAATTGGCTCCCAATTAACTTCTTCTCTGTAGTTTGATTTGACTTGTCGTGGCTATGTCACTGGTGTATTCTCTCCTAACCCCAAATATAAGACCCCTTTTCTCTAGAAAAAAGACTGTTTTTAGGTATGTTTTAAGGTCAACAAACAGCTGTTTAAAAAACGTCAGCTCATATAGTCACAATCCACATGTATCGACATGCATGCATATTTCGGCCAGTCAGACATATGAGATGTACGTTTAAATATATTAAAAATTCGCTCAGCCTGAGCCCCAGAGACAATAGGGGTGATTTGGTTTCTGTATTTGTCTTTGCAAAAAGATCAAATACAAGAATTGGATGAAATGACTGTTTAAAACAAAACATAACAAACAAAATATAAATCAAAATGTGAAATATTAAAAGACAGAGCAGCACCCAGATAACATGTTTCGCTCGTCTTTAGTGAAGATCGATTTTCCTAAACACAAAGTGCTTAAGCTTTTGTTTCTTGCTGCTCATGTTCCTTACCTGTCCAGTGTGAGTGTCCAATTATGCAGCAATGTTCTCTCACTCACTCTTCTCCCTCCATCTACCTGGTGTGCTCACGGTTGTGCAGTGTGTGTAGCCCCTCCCTTCTCCTTCTGCTCAGTGTTGACACAAACAGAACCATACATTTTGAGCAATTACGTGAGGCTTTAGGAGAGAAACACACAAAACATAAAAAGCCGCCTTGTTCACTTTAAAAGGAAGTGAATTGCTTGCTAGCGACACGTCGATAGGAGGGTGAGATGGGCTTATAGGGAGGGGGGCGTGTCAATACAGTAACCCCTTGTTCATCGACGTTAATTGGTTTCAGACCCGACCATGATCAGTGAGTTTTTGCAGTACCAAGTACCATGCATAATTTAACATTTTTGTAACAACCCGTTTACGAACTTCTAAATACGGGTTTTAACATTATTAGAGCCCTTTAGACGTGCTGTAACACCCCTATAGTAATTTTTACACTCATATTACCCAAGATAGTAAACATAATATATTAGACATAATTACATTTATGTGTAACATAATTTATGTCTAACATAATATTAGACATAAATAAGACGTAACATATACTCACACATTAGCATTGGGAGAGTTTTCTGGACTGCGCACTTCCTGCAGGGGCTGTTGTTTTGTCAGTGTAAAATTACTCACAGCTGAGCTACCAGTGTAGGATATTACACATTCATTTTTTTTTATTTGTCTTATGAATGCCTAATGTTTGTATTTTTGTGCATTTGGCCGTTTTTATGCTTCAAAATGTTTGATTTTGGCCAAGGATAGATACAGTTTACTTAATTATACATATTTTGACAAATAATAGGCCAGAGTCAACCATGAAAACGCAATTATTTATTGATTAATTTTAATCAGAAAGAGGTGAGGGACGACTGTAATGAGACTACTACACTGCTAAATTATCTGTCCACTTAACAGACAACACCATTTGCAGCCCACAGCTTAATTTTTTATTGGCAGATGGCACATTTTACAAATTAAACAAATAAAAAACAGCAATAACAGGCCAAAAATGAGCAGAAAGGTATAATAATATGTGTTAATAATAATAATACACTGTCACTTATAACACAGCTTTGTTTTTAGGTACATATAAAAATATCTTAATTAGTTAAAAATCATCAAAACGGGTCCGCTTCCTTTCGCGTTTTCAATTGTACACCTTTACTAAAACGCACAATAGCGAGGTCGTAACACTAACACAGAACACAGCTTGTATAGACACACAACCTTTCACACGCACGTCACACCAATGAACGATCTAGTCTGCAGTTAACCCACCACAAGAACAGACAGAGAGGTCAACACCACGATTCAAACCAAGACTCTCCAGGCTGTGAGTTTATAGCTCGGGAGCGTCAGTGACACGTGACCTAACAACTTTTCTCCTGAACGAATGAAACAAATATCTCACAGACACACTTTGAAATCTTGTAGGAAGTCTTTTCAAAAGAATGGAGGCGGTAAAAATATCTGGCTTAATATGCTTGTTGAAGTAGTGTATGCCAGACACACTCGAGTCCTTGCAACAAAGTGTGGATCCTGTGAGTCACAGAGAAAATGAAAATGGCGGCAATGTATAAGCCCGAAACGCATATTTCCACTGAGTCTCCCCATAGGTGATGCAGACAAATGTCTTATTTGTTCACCACTGAATGGCCATCATTCAAGGGGATGGGGGTGGGGGTTCGGGGGGCACGCCAGCACAAACACAAACGCTCAGGGGAGCCGAATATTATTCTCCCGTATGAAGTAGGTTGCAGGAATATTACAAACCAGAATCATAACTGTTGCCCGGAGGTTGGATGAGGAGAGACAGCTGTGTAACCGAATAATCCTGAGATAGATACTGTAGATGGATGGATAGACGGATAGGTGTGTGCATGTGTGACAGTGATTGCAGGCAGCTTCGCTATCCTCCATTAATAACAGCCACTAATCCCTTGATGTGATTACTTCTCTCTCTCTCCCTCTCGTCCCCCTGCGCCATACATCCTTTAAATACTCTTGTCATTGAAAAGTGCCAGTCACTTGTCTTCCATGGCAGAGCTCAGCTGCTTCAATCCCCCCAAACTGATCCAAGACTTCCGCTGTGTTCAGCTGCCAGCCCGATGGAGATCTTCCAGTGTGACGATATTCCTCAGCAGAACTCCCCCCTGGGCAGGTGTATAAAAAGCGGTGGTGTTTGCTGGCAGGGAGGGATGCGGGCAAATTTAAAGAGATTAGGAGCCATGCCTGTGCTCAAAAGCTGTGACATTTAATGCTCTCTGAATGAGAGGTGAAGCGATATGAATCGTACAAGCTGCGGTTCAGGAGGTTCAAACGTTTATGGTAATATCTGCAAGCGCTGAGGATTATGGGAGTGCAAAGAAATGCAACAAGCATGTCATTATAGTTATTTCTGTCCCCAGTGACAGGTTGCCAAATGATTTTTCTCCAGCGTTTGATAAACTCACTACATCAACATGAACTCCGATGAGTTTCTATGGAAACTTGTGAGAAGGTTGAAATTTGACACTCAGCTCGAGATCTACTCAACAAAAGCGTGCATTTAAACTTGTTGAAGTAGTCAGTCTGCATATGGAGCTGCACTGATCTACACGTAGCAATACTTTTCAGTAACCGGACTAATACAGCATTCAACATTACAAAATAATTCACCTTTAAGCAGAGCGGAAGCATTCGGGTCAGAGGTGTCCAAACTTTTTCCACAGAAAAAAAAAGTGCATTTTGTCCATGAAAGATGCTAAAATCAATCCACTCTAGGTCAATGCGAAGCTATCTCAGCAAGGCACATCATGATGGATGGTTTGAAAGAGGAGTGAGGGAAGCCATCTACTTTAAGGTTGAGAAGCCATGTCTGAACAGAGGGGGGGGGGTCGACGACACCACCTTTCTCCCACATACTGTGCTGTTCTTTCATCCCTTCCTAGAAGAGTGAATCCTTAGCCTTTAAGAAATAAACAAGGCATGGCCACCTTGGTTGCAGTCGGGCGTATGACCATGATTACATTTCAATGGGATGCTAACTAAGTCGACACCACCAAAACAACCATCATTGGCGGGCACTCCATTGTATTCTAACAATTGTCATTTGACACCACTAAGAAATGTCCAAACCATTTCTGTCTGGACATAATAATTACATTGGATCTTGCACCAAGTTCTCAGACGAGAGCTGTCTTATTTAAATCTGACTGGTGTGTGTCCCACCTAGTCTTTGAGCATGAACTGATGGAGCCTGCTCGGGTGAGAAGTGAAACGTCTTCTAAGACAACCTGAGCAGTCCAGCTGCAATCGATTCGCCGCTTTGCTGTGACGAAGCAAATTAACGTAATATCTAATTATATTTGCAAAAAAAATTGAAGTTATTAGACTATGCTAAGTGTATATACAAAAACAACTGCGATCCAAACTTGGGACACTCCTCTCCCAGGCAGCTTCTTCAAGAATTTAGATTCTGACCTAAACTTTGTAAAGTTGCGCAAAAAAGGTGGAACTATGGTCACCCGCAACTTTAACAAACTACAGTATATGAGCCTCACCTCCGCCCCCTACTACTGCAGCATCCAGCCAGGAGCGACCGTCTCCCGCCCACTTTCCCTTCACACTGCGCAGGCGTACCAACACTGTCTGCCGTGTGGGACTTATCGTTGGGAGAGTGATATGTTTTGCACAAAAATATCTTGCTGGGTGACTTATTAAAAAGATTTCGTTTGGTGTGCCATTTTGGGGCGTGCACTTGGCAGGGTGTGGTGAGTTTTGTGGGGCGGCGGTTAATGTCAGAGTTCTAAGGTAGATAGCCCGAAAAGTGGTTAGATTAGTCGAACTGGATGGCCGGCCATCAACTTGATGGCACTCCAGCAGGACCCCCAGGCAGTGTGCTCTCCCATCCAAAGTTTCCTTAAAGAAGGTGTCTGATCCTCTAAGTTTCACCGGTAGTTTTGAAAAAGTAATCTGAATGAAGGTGATAATATGTTCAGATCCAGGTCGCATATGAGCAAAGAAATTGGAATTGACCTGCAGTGGGAACATAACCCTTATGGTCTGAATAAAAGGTGATTTTATGGCTCTACTGTCATATCATCACCAACATGGTTCCAGGGAACCCCCTACAACCACATGAGAGGCCAGCAAAGCCGATCCGACATGCCATGGTTGAGACAGCCGTGCCATGGCTGTGATCGAGTTAAAAAAAAAGGTTCTCTTCTCATTTAGTGTGGAAGTGGTACGTTTTTCGTTTCCTTGTTCTTCTCCCTCACTCCATTTGAAACACTTTCTTAAGTTTAGCATAAGTCAATTGGAGATGCTAATTAGTTAGCTTGGTAGCTTGCTATGCTAGCGGCGGGCGGCCATTGGTTATGTCCTTGCAGTGATCCCGTAGTCTGTGCGATACGATGCAAACAAAGAATAATAGGAGTGAAAAAGTGACTACTGGGATGTTGTTTCACGTCTACAGGGCTCTGTAATAATGCGAAATGTGTTTTTGTTTAAGTCAAAAACAGGTTTTCTATGCTCTATTAAATAATTCAGTTAATTAATATGAAATCCTACATCATGGAATTTCACTTATCGTAGATGGGTCTGGAACCAATAAGTTGCGATAAACAAGGGACGAATATACGTATAAATGATGAATCAGAGGGATAAATACATATTTAGGGTTGTTTTTACCTTCGCTGAAGACAGGATTGTTACCTCGACTGCTCCCAAAGACATAATGTGGCAGCGAGACATCCGTCCTCTATTGCTATGAGTTATTATTTTAAGTTTCTCACCTCAACAACCAAAAATCGAGCCAAAGAAAGTTGCAACTGCCCGCATTTTAACACAGAAGGTGAGAAGCACTAAGGAATTCCATAAATAACCTGTGACAAAACCGGAAGATGGCGTCCGCGTAGTGACTCACCGCCCTGTCGTGTCTTTGGGAACAGTCATCACCTCCAGTGAAAGTAAAAGTAAGCCTAAATGTTCTTGTTCATGTGTCGTTTATACGCGCTCAGAGTGCTTTTGTGCGTGTCAAATTTCAAGAGCGTGCTTTGTGTTCACATTTGCGAGAATCGCTTAGCTCCCCTACGGCTCAGGCTGCCATTTTGTTAGCAAGCTAAGGATGCTAACAGCACGTGTTGTGATAAAAATGCATTAGCAACACGGTTGAACACAAGCAGTGTGTTAATAACAACAGGCAAAGCATATTGTACGCTAACCGGAAAATGTACGCAAATCGAGGCTAAATTTTGTCGTACGTTTTTTTTTTACGTTAACTGAACAGCATGCTAACCAAGGCGGACGCTACATTGTGGGTAATAAGGTCATGATGTCAAAACCAAACAAAAATATTGTTGAAAACAATGCAATAATAAACCTAAGAACGTGAATTCTGCTATTTATTTTGAAAACGGGAAGACGCCAAGAAACCAAAATACTGTACAAGTACTTGAAGTCAGACAGATGCACACTTCCTGAGCTACACATCAACACGCTGCGCTTCAAAGGCAGTTTGTCAGGGATGTGACAGTCCATTACAATAGTTGGTTTACTTTTTGGTGCGGTTTCCATGGTAACTGTGTATGCCTGACCTTCAAAAATGAGAACTGCTTTCCACCTCACTCAGGTTGGCTAATCAGACCTCATCACACACACAAACCGAGGCAATGACAGATCTCGTCAAAAAAGGACATCCATCCATCCATCCGTTTTCTATGTCGCTTGTGCCCATTAGGGTCGCGCGGGCATGCTGGAGCCTATCCCAGCTGGCTTTGGGTGGGAGGCGGGGTACACCCTGGACTGGTCGCCAGTGAATCGCAGGGCAGACAAACAAGCATTCACGCTCACATTCACTCCTGTGGACAATTTAGAGTCGCCAATTAACATAACATGGCCACACAGTCAGGAGATCTGGAAGACCTGAGTTTGAATCTCAGTTGGGCATCACTGTGTTTGCATGTTGCATGTTCTCCCCGTGCGTGTGTGGGTTTTCTCCGGATGATCCGGTTTCCTTACACATTCCAAAAACATGCATGTTAGATTAAAAATAAAAAAGGATATTCATCCATCCATTTTTTATGCCGCTTATCCTCATTAGGGTCGCGGGTGGAAACGATATTCATCATGGTGAATTTTTAGACGTGACTTCTTTTACCCCCCTCGATTCCAGTTTGTTCTCTCTGAGATTGTAGTCACCTCTCACGCGGCGTTTGATGCTTCTTTTAGCCTCGCGACTTAGTTTTACTTTCACTTGTGCACTGGCAAGCTTTGGTTCTAATTGGATGAAATGTTCCCTTTGAGCTGTCTCAGTCAGTAGTGGGGTGCTTGGAAAGACTTCAATCAATTAGTACTTCTTTCATCAACAAATGAGCCAGTGGCTGCCTATGGTCTGACAAACTGCATCCGTGTCCCGTCTCATTTTTGTTCCACTTCGACTCCTTTTCATTTTCAGCTCCGTGCACAATGTAGCTCTAAGAAGGGCCAACATCTGGCAGCTGCTTCGGTCCTGGGGTCTTGCATTCATTTTGAGGCAACGTGGCCTGCAGACCAGTCCCTCCTGTGGAGCTCAGCCTTTGGTGTGTGTGTGCGGTACCGTTAAGGCTCCACTTCCTGAGTGCTTGTGCCTTGATGTGGCTAGAACTTTGGTGCATGATTTATTGCACTACGAACTTTATCCTGGTCACTAACATTGCCACTAACATATGGCCATAGACACTCTACATCTTTTTCTCCGGCTCTTCCAACCCGTACCAGCTCTGCATGAAGATCTTCATGCAGATGCATTGACTAACAGGGTTGTGCAAAAAATAAAATAATCGGAGTTTAAATGACATGCATGACATCACATGAAGCGTCCGTGTTTCACACCTCGGTGCGCCTAATGAGAAGCTCAGCGAACAAATAATAATGGAACTATGGACATGTGTTTTGCTTTTTCTTTGACCTTCTTCTTAATTCAAAAGATACATTTTGTTCACATTTACAGTAAAAGGATTAGATTAGATTAGACATTAAGGCTGAAAAACAATACAATGTAGGTCAATAAACGCTATCACAACAAAATTCCACATCCCAGCTTTGTGTTATAGCTGACATAAATCTCTTTTAGTGCAATCTAAGAATACACTGTCTGGACAAAGAAAAAAAAGTTGTCACCGAAAAAAAAGTCATACACTCTAATATTTTGTCGGACCGCCTTTAGCTTTGATTAGGGCACGCATTCGCTGTGGCATTGTTTCCATAAGCTTCTGCAATGGCATACGATTTATTTCTGAGCCTAGACCCGACCAACTATTTGCTTAGTTAAATCCAGGTTTTGGGCCAGGTAGTGTATTTCCCATAAATAATGATTTCGGAATATGCAGAGGGCCAATAAAAAAATGTGTTGCACTTTGGACACCCCTGGTTTAAACGGATGGAAACTTATTTTCAATATTGTTTTGCAACTTTAAGAATGTTAAAATGCAATTTTAAAAAATGAACAGAGATTCCATGATGCTAAGCCTAATTGAATTATATGCCCCTATTGCTCATATTTTCAACTAATGTTCAGTTCTCTTCACTTTGCGTGATGCAAAAAACAAAGAAGTTACATCTTCCCCCACCAAACATCTTCATTAAAGGTCCCGATACTTTGTTTTTCAAAGACCAAATACAATAATACACAAAATGACAAAAAAAGGAGTAAAATAACAAATATTTAACTTAACTCTGAATAGCGACTCTAAAAATGTAGCAATATAACGTGTTCTTTAAATGATATACCGTAAAATAAGTAACTATATAATTACTCCGCACACAGAATTACCGCAAGGTAATATGTGTAATTTCATTTAAAAGACAGTTTATTTAGTGACGTTTCATTCAGTGTTTGTCGTTTGTTGAAAATGCCAAAATGACCTTTGAGCAGAAACGGTTGAATGGATAAATATTGGTTGTGTTCAAAGAAGATATTACTGTGTTTGAATCCTTAGAGTGTATTGGAACCATGGAGACATTTTGGAGAAACACTTAGCTGTTATGTTGAAGGATTTCCAAGCATGCAGGTAACAGCCTCCGAGCAAGCCATAAATGGATGTTTTACTCGGCTCGCCCCAAATGGTGAGCGTGTAGCAATGGATATTAACCACCCTCCATTTTTTGCCATCTTGGCTATGTAGCGTAAGGGGAGGAGGGACTATTTCAAGTGGCTGGATTTCACAATGAAAAAGAAGAAAAAAAGAAGCAACAAAAGAGGAATGAATGTTCCAATTTGCGATCACAATGATAGTTCAGTGGAACCTTGGTTAGCGTCATGAATTTATTCCAGAAGGTCCGACTATAACCAAGACAGATGTTAACGCAGTTGTTTTCAAACTGGGGGGCGTGCCCCCTAAGGGGAACTCGGTGTTATGACGGGGGGACGCAGGGCTACCACGATCACTATTCCTTATTATTGTATTTTTTTTAGCAATAGGAACCCAAACTGTTGCTGAACTTTGCTGCCCTTCCGACATTACTTGATCGTGTTGAAGATTCAGAAGAGTAAACTCTTACTCTGAGTAAAAAGTCCTATCTGTGTTATTTTGTGTTTGTAATGGGACAAAAGCGGTTGTGTGTGTAGCATTATAGAGTGTGCATACAGGCGGGAAGTGTTACCTGCACATTACAAGCTCACCCATGTCTGGAGCTGCTAATAGCTGTTAAAAGCAAACATGTTACAAAGATAAACTGGCATTTATTATCAACTCCTGTATCGCCAGGATTTGAGTGTGACCAATCACAGACAACACACCGAGCGGGCTCGGTGGGAAGCGCATTGGGAGGGATGGAGTAAATTACACAGATCGTTTGGGTGGGAGGCAGCAAAGTCAAGGAAACACTGCAGGACTAACTGCAGAATCTGGAAGATCTAGAAAGCTTTTGGTGTGTGTTATCGTGTGCAGCTGCTCTATAGGAGTCCACAACTCAATACAAAGGCCCGGAAATGAGTATAATAGGTCCCCTTTAATGTGTTTTGGTGTCATGAGCACTTCAATGTTACTTTTACCTTCAGTGTGGCAGACACAACACCACCATTTTCCATTCAAGGAGTTATCATATGAATGTGGTGTACATGGTATACCTATTGAAGTGTACTGATGGATGGACGATCACACCGCAGCGTATGATTCACAATTCAGATTTTTGGTTTAAAATTCATTTTTCATGTGGTCATTCACATTACCAAACAACCAGAGGCATTTCTGTGTGTTTACAGAAGTTGCAGTGTGCGTTCAGTGATGTGCGATACCATTGACTTACATTGACTTCCTGATTCCATACTGGGTAAAATTCAGGCTGATATCAGCGATACCAATTCTATAGTTTGTGCAAATTCAGCTAATGTGTAAATTTTAAAACATAGTGTCACGATCGGTGTTTTGTATTCGTGACAGTTTTGGTTTCGTTCTAGTTGGTTTTCCTGTGTTGTTGTTATCCTCCTAGTTTCACATGTTTTCCTTGCCTTCTAGTTTTTCTCCTTTGTTAATTACGCGCACCTGTTTCTTGTTTGTGTGCCATGCTATTTATGTTCAGGTGTGTGCTCCAGTCCGTTGTCGGCTCATTGTGACTTACTCTACTTGTTGCGTTACCGTCATTTCTGTTTTTCGCTGCCGCTGCTCTGCAGCACGATTCCTTATTAAAGGAACATTCACCTTACCCGCCTGGCGTCCAGCTCTCTGCATCCTCTGGGTTGTCAACACCATGCCCAGATGACGCGAACGTGACAGAATGGGCCGACCAGAATTCGACCTTGCGGAGAGCGACTATCGGACGCCACTAACACTCAAGGCAATGGAGGAGGAGTTGGCTAGGTACAAGCCGAAGGAGCTGGAGTACATGATGGAGTACCAGACGGCACGCTGGTCCCCATAGCGTCGGTGTGGCTGAGAGCCGCCACACAGACGCCGGCCCGCCGGCGACGGAGAGACCCGGCGGTGCTGATTAGAGGACGTCGTCGCGGTGAGTCACATGCCCTCCTCCAGGCCTCCCTCCACCCTTCCTTGGTTCCTGTGGCGGTCGAGGACGGCGTCTGGGATTCGCCTTCTGGTGGGGGGGCTAGTGTGTCCTGCCGGATAGCGGAGGACGTGCGGCCGCTGGCGGAAGCCGCGCCGCGCAAGGGGACTCCGTCTACTCCTTGTCCTCGGCAGCTTTCGCCGGCTTTGGCAGCCCAGCCGATGCCGATAGCTGCACCTTGCTGCAGGACGGCGCCCACTCCATGTCCTCGGCAGCTTTTGCCCGCTTCGGCAGCCAGCCGCTGCCGATAGCCGCACCGCGCTGCAGGACTCCGCCTACTTCATGTCCTCGGCAGCTTTCGCCGGCTTGGGCAGCCCAGCCGATGCCGATAGCCGCACATCGCTGCAGGACGCTGCCCACTCCATGTCCTCGGCAGCTTTCGCCGGCTTGGGCAGCCCAGCCGATGCCGATAGCCGCACATCGCTGCAGGACGCTGCCCACTCCATGTCCTCGGCAGCTTTCGTCGGCTTCGGCAGCCCAGCCGATGCCGATAGCCGTACCTCGCTGCAGGACTCCGCCTACTCCTCGTCAGTTTCTGCCGGCTTCTGGAGCTCAGCCGCTGCCGATAGCCGTGCTGTGGGACTCCGCCCACTCCACGTCCTCGTCAGTTTCTGCCGGCTTCAGCAGCCCAGCCGCGGCCGATAGCCGCGCCGCGCTGCGGGACACCTACCCCTACACGACCACCAACGCAGGGGCCAGAAGCCCGCCCCCATTTGAATTACTATTGACAATTGATAATATCGATTTATTTATCTGTACTATACAAACTAAACGTGAAACTGAAACCAGGAAAATGCAACCAGATGGAGAGCTGTGAAGAAATGGCATGTTGAGTATAACAAATTGGGACGTATTGGCAGGTTTACAATAACATTGAAAGTACTCCCTGCTTCTCGCACCCCCTG
>QODF01000001.1:766699-800301 GCA_024372805.1 Oostethus manadensis
CATGTCCTCGGCAGCTTTCGCCGGCTTGGGCAGCCCAGCCGATGCCGATAGCCGCACATCGCTGCAGGACGCTGCCCACTCCATGTCCTCGGCAGCTTTCGCCGGCTTGGGCAGCCCAGCCGATGCCGATAGCCGCACATCGCTGCAGGACGCTGCCCACTCCATGTCCTCGGCAGCTTTCGTCGGCTTCGGCAGCCCAGCCGATGCCGATAGCCGTACCTCGCTGCAGGACTCCGCCTACTCCTCGTCAGTTTCTGCCGGCTTCTGGAGCTCAGCCGCTGCCGATAGCCGTGCTGTGGGACTCCGCCCACTCCACGTCCTCGTCAGTTTCTGCCGGCTTCAGCAGCCCAGCCGCGGCCGATAGCCGCGCCGCGCTGCGGGACACCTACCCCTACACGACCACCAACGCAGGGGCCAGAAGCCCGCCCCCATTTGAATTACTATTGACAATTGATAATATCGATTTATTTATCTGTACTATACAAACTAAACGTGAAACTGAAACCAGGAAAATGCAACCAGATGGAGAGCTGTGAAGAAATGGCATGTTGAGTATAACAAATTGGGACGTATTGGCAGGTTTACAATAACATTGAAAGTACTCCCTGCTTCTCGCACCCCCTGTGACAATTCACCCCTTCCCCCCAAGGGGGGGGTCCGCCCCACTATTTTAGAACCACTGCCTTAACGCTTTAGTGGCAATTTCGATGATTTTAAGAAAGGGGAGTCTATATTTTCTCAACCAAATGATTCCGTGTAGAAGATTAAGAACAACGACGGCAAGAATTTTGGAATGGAAGTTTGTAGCTTGTTGCCACGTCGGTTCCAAGGTGCGGGTGGGTGGAGTGGTGGGACATTGCCAAGAGCTGCTTCACTAACACCTTACAAAAAACATTTTCAGATGAGAAGAACTTTTGCCCACATTGGCGACTACCTTTATTCAGGTCTTGCACGATAAACCACAGCTTTCCATGACTGCTTACCACCGGTGAGTCTCTGGGAAGCTGAGCTATATCTATGCAAACAAACAACAAGATCACCTCCTGGAAACAATCTTCTAAAAGAAAACATTCAAAAAAAGATTATTTTAGAATGTTTAAAAAACAATAAAGTGCTAACTTTAACTCAGAGCTTAGTTTTTTTATTTTCATTTGTTGGTAGGTAAATTGTTCATTGGTTGTGTGGCCAATCAAAGAAACCTCATCAAAGTCAATCCAAGCTTTCCCAACCCACAAGCATCACAGACTTTTTTCTGCGCTCGTACAAAATAACACCGGAAATTTAGGGGTATTACGTGTTGGAAAAAGAATACAAGAGCTGCTGTTTGTGTGAACAAAGCTCGGAAGGTAAAGCTTTTCGTGCCGAGATGACGGAGACTGCTTGTCCAGAGAGGAGGAATATGTTATGGAGTTTCTACAGGGCAGTCAGTGTGAACACAGTTGCTATCAGCAGCCAGTGACTATTACACGACATGTTTACACTTTAATGCAGCAGAGTCTAACATCAGGCCTGATATTATTCTTTGTAACTGCACCATTCTGGTAATTGTTCCATATATAACCACAAATAACATTGGGCCGTGTGGTATGAACTGGCATTTGCTAACACTCGAGATCCCTCACTGGTGAGTTAAGTCCTGGCAAGCAGTTATCCCAAATCTCCAGAGACATATCAAATCTCCTCTTCCAATTGAGAGATTTATTAGACAGATGGATAGAAATCTGGTTTGGCTACAGCAGCCCCTCCTGAGGGTGCTTCAACTGATGGAGAGGTAAAGGGGAGCGCACTTAGTGATGGCCCTCTGACGCCCTCTGCTGGTAGATGGTGAATACAACAGGATGTTGGTTCGTGACTAAAGCACACAGAACTTTCTAGTTGACCTTAGAAAATAAGAATGAACATCCCAGTCTGCTATAGGTCATTTTTGGACGTAAAAAAAACATTGACAACACAATCCATTACTTAACCGTTAAAAAAACTCTTAGATTGTGTGGCATTGATTGTTTATCCTGCGATTGACTGGCAACCAGTCCGCGGTGTACCAGCCGGGATAGCATACCCTTGCGAACATAATGAGGATAAGCAGCATAGAAAATGTATGGAGGATTGTTTATCATTAATATCCTCCTCAACGGAATGTGGTTCTTGACTTCAACTAGTATGCTGTCTAAAGAAGGCCCAAAGGGGATGAGAAGCTTCCATGCAGATTGCCATTACGGCATTATTCTGCCCAAAAAACTCTGACATCAAAATAATAAACCAGAACATTCAGAGGAAGATTGGTTCAGACTATTTATAAAATAACAAGGTACTTGTTGTTATTTCTCCCTGGATATTTAGTAAAAAACTTTTCCATTATGTTTACACATCAATTGGTGTGCCTCAAGGCTCAGGCCACTTATTCTTTACATTTATATTTCAAAATGTGGCACAGAGAGCCTCCCCTCAGAGAATAGAATATGACTGAGGCTTCACCTACTCCCAGAAAAAATGTTTTTCTGCAACATCTTTTGTTGAGTTCTGTGCTCAGTCCTAAAGCATAGCAACAAAATATCAATTCATTTTAAGCATTGAAATTACCTTAGCTATGTTGGGTTAACATACAATTGTGCTCAAAAGTTTACATGCACTTGTAAAGAACATAAATTGCATGGCTCTCGAGTTATCTCTACAACTATGGTTTTTCGCCGATAGAGCCATTGGAACAAATACTTCTTTGTCACAAAAAAACATTCATCGACTTTGCTTCTTTTGTGACTTGATTCTGTGTCAACTGAAAATGTGACCAAATCTGCTGGGTCAAAAGTATACATACAGCAACATGAATTAGCAATTTATATGAGTGACTCGAACTGGTGACTTCTCTGAGGCTCATCGGGAAAACAGCTACAATGGGAAAGTCCAAAGAGCTCAGCACGGATCTCAAAGAGCAAATCATTGACAGGAAAGTCACTTGAAGCCATTTCAAAGCAGCTGCAGGTCCCAAGAGCAAAGGCGCAAACAATTGTTTGTAGATATAAAGTGCATGGCACCGTCTTGTCACTGCTGCGATCAAGCTACATTATGCTTATTAACCCAATTCATTTGGGTTGAGAGCAGCTGCGTCTAATTCCCTTAGGGTAAAGTGGCGGCATCTTACCCAGCAGGAAGCACAGCACACCAAAATAAGAGTGCGCATGATAAACTACATATTACACATTTGAGGTTTAAACTTGCCTGATAGCAGAGTATATTAGTTTAATGGCTTGGGTAATATTGTATATACTAACTCAAAGTGTTACCAAACAAAACACACTGTAAAAATGATCAAGTACATGCATTTACAGGGTCTCAATAGTATTTGGACAAAGTGACATACAGTTGTCCCTCACCACTTCACTGTTTGAATACGAATTTGTTGAATATGACCTATTATTGCTAAAAAAAAAAACTAAAAATCCATATTGGAGCAAATTGTATGCATATTTGACAAAATTAAGGATCTGCAAGCATAAAATGGCTAAATGAAGTAAAATACAAATAAAGGCATTCAGAAGACGCATTCAAAGACACTGTGAATATGTTATAGTCTACACTGGCCGCTAGGTGTCAGTAATGTTACTGTAATGTTCTGTGAGAGACACACATGCACCAGACTTGATTGCACAATAGAGTTTTATTGCAGGTTTTAAATTAACAGGCACAACAATCTCTAAAAAAAATCCCTAATAAAAACGCGTTACTCTTGCGGCCATATTCCACACCAAGCTAAAACTCCAATCTGAACCCCTGACGTCACTTCCTATCTGCTTATTATGCCTATATATACTATATACTGTAGTACTACAGTCCAACCCAACATACAGTATATTGGACGAGTGTAAAGGTGACTATAGGGATGTTATTTCATGTGTAGAGGGTCTAATAATGTTACAAACACTATTAAGAAGGCAGTATAGAGATTTTCTATGCCTTAAATAAAAACAATTTTAAATGTATAAAAAATAAGGAATCCTACGTTGCGTAAATTCATATACTTGGTCTGGTCTAAAATCAATTAACCGCGTTAAACAAAGGATCACTGTATTTGTATATAAAAGCCATTATTTTCAAGAAAAAACAGTTTGAAAAAAGAAAGACAAAATTACACTAGGAGACATATACCTGTACAGTATATACTGTGCTTACATAGCCCTCATACGCCACAAGCCCATTACCTGTGAAGACAAGCCTTTTATTCAAAGATAAAATGTGATAGCAAGTGGAGGTGACACAAACGGTGGTATTGCAGAGCTAATATTTTTTTAGGTGGTATTTGCTATCAAACTGGCTTGAGATTAAGCTACTGACTTGGTCACTGAAAAAAATATTCTATTCATTTGCCTTCAAAACATCTGGCAAAATACGCTTTCATTTTCAAATCAAACCTCAATTTGAAACATAACTCGATTCATTCATTTTAAAATAGTGACATTTTTCCATTGTAGTGGTGGATAAAATGCAAAATACTAAAACCACTGTCATTGTCCAATTACTTTGGTACCCAAACGTACGAGGACAAGAGTGCAAAGTCATGTCACATCTTATTTATTGTGACTGACAAAGTGTGCATGTTAATATGTTGCTGTTTCTACTCTCACGCATTTTTTATGTCCCTTAAAGACAATTCTAGTATCTCACAGCTCTTGCATCGAGTCAGAACCCCTGTAAAGTATTGCTCCATTGCTCAGCCACCTGCAGCAAGAGAGATCGTTTGCTCCAGTCAATGTGTTTTTAGGGAAGAAAATGTAAGAAGAGGCAAGGGCGTAGACACTCACATGCTGAGGTTGCCTCTTTTTTCTTTTAGCCCTGTGAAGGAACAAGTGGGAGAGAATTAATCAAAAAGCAGATTGTGAAGCATCACTCGTGACTTTGGCGTACTAACGTCGCAGTTGCCATACGGTTACTATGGCAACAATCAACAGCATCACCAGCACAACAGGAACAACGATGGCAACGAGGTGACCACTTCCTGCCTCCTCAGCGCTTGTCTGGCAGAAGATAGACTTTCAAGTAAGTTAAAAGGATAGAACATCTATTTTCATCCTCTGGTGGGCAGAATGCTGTGACAACCAAGCTCGCGGCAATTGCATTTCTCTTTGCTTCATACTTACTGCAGCATGAGTGTCAATGGGTATGGCTGTGATGGCATCCTTCTGATTGCCTGGGCAATCCACAAAGAAAAGAATGGGAGCGTATCAAGGTCACACTGACAAGAAAAAATCACTTACACCACAAATAATCACAATCATAATGACATAAGATCTATTCTTATTAATTATCTTTTGTATTAAACTAAGACGGGAACAGAAATGCAATAAAATGTATCACGCTCACCTTTCTCTCCAGTTGTGAAAGTGAGGATGTTGCTGGGTTTACTGGTGCCCAGGGTGTTCTTGGCAAACATGCGGATGTTGTACGTGGAGGGATTTATCTCTATAATGGTTGCCTCTGTCTGATTGGGACTAAAGTCCACTACTGTCTTTTTAAAATCCCATGAGCCTGGAGTTGTTGGAGGAAAAATTTGTTGTTTTGAATGGAAACCTAGTTTGTTTGAATGATTCCACTGACGAGAGATTACCATTCACTGCTTTATACTCAAGAATATATCCGGTAACGGGGGCACCTCTTTCAAACCCAGCAGTCCAGGAAAGAGAGACTGTGTTATCTCTGACCTCCTTTAACTCAACAACAGGGGGATCTGGGCACTCTGTCACAGGAGACGTAGTTTCAGCTCGGATGTTGAACTATCCTGTTTGAATTGTTTGCCGTGTGCAGTACCTGAAGAGAAACCCGGAGAGCTTTGTTCCCATGCTGTGCTGGCAGGACCCACTTCAGTCGCCAAAGTTGTGTGATCTGTGAACCCTAAAGGAAGGGAATATTAGACAAACTTTTCTATCATTGCCATTGAATTTATAATAATTCCCTACCAGCATAATATACATATATATTTAACAGGCAAAGTTGGACCTGTGAACAAAGCCGGTTGGCCCATTAAGAAATATAGGCAGATGCTAAGTGGGCCATGGCCTCCAGGGGGCTTACCTCTTAAAATGTAAACGTTCACATTGATTCAAACATAAGTATTTATGTTATTGTAAATGATATTGTACATAGTGAATTTGAACACTGCATTTTTGTATATTGTTATTGCATAGTGTAAATGTATCTTATGTAGTTATGGTGTGCAAACTGTGTGGTTGTCATAACATACAGTATTTAAACTATATTACTATTATTGTTATTTATTCACCTACTTACAGTTCTGTTCTGTGGTAGGGGTATTTATATTGTGTTTCAGACGAGGATTTATTTTGCATTCATTAACAGATTAATTGGGCAACACTTTTTCATAGCTTTTATTAACTAATTATCAACAAATGAATGCCATTCAATTTCTTTTGTAAGCCAATGTAGTGAAATCTTGCCAAGGTCGCCACGTTGGGCAGAGCCGGCTCACTAATGCTGGTGCAGTCAATTTATTAAAACAGCAGAGAGCTCCTTTCATATACTGTAGAAGGACATTCAGTAGTGTTTTTGAAGTAGGCCCTTAATAAAGCATATCATCCTGTCATGAAGAGAAGCTTTGATTAGCATTTTTGCAAATGATTCTTTAAAAACAGAAAAAATGATATATATATATATNGCATTATTCTGCCCAAAAAACTCTGACATCAAAATAATAAACCAGAACATTCAGAGGAAGATTGGTTCAGACTATTTATAAAATAACAAGGTACTTGTTGTTATTTCTCCCTGGATATTTAGTAAAAAACTTTTCCATTATGTTTACACATCAATTGGTGTGCCTCAAGGCTCAGGCCACTTATTCTTTACATTTATATTTCAAAATGTGGCACAGAGAGCCTCCCCTCAGAGAATAGAATATGACTGAGGCTTCACCTACTCCCAGAAAAAATGTTTTTCTGCAACATCTTTTGTTGAGTTCTGTGCTCAGTCCTAAAGCATAGCAACAAAATATCAATTCATTTTAAGCATTGAAATTACCTTAGCTATGTTGGGTTAACATACAATTGTGCTCAAAAGTTTACATGCACTTGTAAAGAACATAAATTGCATGGCTCTCGAGTTATCTCTACAACTATGGTTTTTCGCCGATAGAGCCATTGGAACAAATACTTCTTTGTCACAAAAAAACATTCATCGACTTTGCTTCTTTTGTGACTTGATTCTGTGTCAACTGAAAATGTGACCAAATCTGCTGGGTCAAAAGTATACATACAGCAACATGAATTAGCAATTTATATGAGTGACTCGAACTGGTGACTTCTCTGAGGCTCATCGGGAAAACAGCTACAATGGGAAAGTCCAAAGAGCTCAGCACGGATCTCAAAGAGCAAATCATTGACAGGAAAGTCACTTGAAGCCATTTCAAAGCAGCTGCAGGTCCCAAGAGCAAAGGCGCAAACAATTGTTTGTAGATATAAAGTGCATGGCACCGTCTTGTCACTGCTGCGATCAAGCTACATTATGCTTATTAACCCAATTCATTTGGGTTGAGAGCAGCTGCGTCTAATTCCCTTAGGGTAAAGTGGCGGCATCTTACCCAGCAGGAAGCACAGCACACCAAAATAAGAGTGCGCATGATAAACTACATATTACACATTTGAGGTTTAAACTTGCCTGATAGCAGAGTATATTAGTTTAATGGCTTGGGTAATATTGTATATACTAACTCAAAGTGTTACCAAACAAAACACACTGTAAAAATGATCAAGTACATGCATTTACAGGGTCTCAATAGTATTTGGACAAAGTGACATACAGTTGTCCCTCACCACTTCACTGTTTGAATACGAATTT
Source organism: Oostethus manadensis (assembly GCA_024372805.1). Taxonomy (NCBI): domain Eukaryota; kingdom Metazoa; phylum Chordata; class Actinopteri; order Syngnathiformes; family Syngnathidae; genus Oostethus; species Oostethus manadensis. The sequence continues at coordinate 774,542 of QODF01000001.1, forward strand.
GTTGAATATGACCTATTATTGCTAAAAAAAAAAACTAAAAATCCATATTGGAGCAAATTGTATGCATATTTGACAAAATTAAGGATCTGCAAGCATAAAATGGCTAAATGAAGTAAAATACAAATAAAGGCATTCAGAAGACGCATTCAAAGACACTGTGAATATGTTATAGTCTACACTGGCCGCTAGGTGTCAGTAATGTTACTGTAATGTTCTGTGAGAGACACACATGCACCAGACTTGATTGCACAATAGAGTTTTATTGCAGGTTTTAAATTAACAGGCACAACAATCTCTAAAAAAAATCCCTAATAAAAACGCGTTACTCTTGCGGCCATATTCCACACCAAGCTAAAACTCCAATCTGAACCCCTGACGTCACTTCCTATCTGCTTATTATGCCTATATATACTATATACTGTAGTACTACAGTCCAACCCAACATACAGTATATTGGACGAGTGTAAAGGTGACTATAGGGATGTTATTTCATGTGTAGAGGGTCTAATAATGTTACAAACACTATTAAGAAGGCAGTATAGAGATTTTCTATGCCTTAAATAAAAACAATTTTAAATGTATAAAAAATAAGGAATCCTACGTTGCGTAAATTCATATACTTGGTCTGGTCTAAAATCAATTAACCGCGTTAAACAAAGGATCACTGTATTTGTATATAAAAGCCATTATTTTCAAGAAAAAACAGTTTGAAAAAAGAAAGACAAAATTACACTAGGAGACATATACCTGTACAGTATATACTGTGCTTACATAGCCCTCATACGCCACAAGCCCATTACCTGTGAAGACAAGCCTTTTATTCAAAGATAAAATGTGATAGCAAGTGGAGGTGACACAAACGGTGGTATTGCAGAGCTAATATTTTTTTAGGTGGTATTTGCTATCAAACTGGCTTGAGATTAAGCTACTGACTTGGTCACTGAAAAAAATATTCTATTCATTTGCCTTCAAAACATCTGGCAAAATACGCTTTCATTTTCAAATCAAACCTCAATTTGAAACATAACTCGATTCATTCATTTTAAAATAGTGACATTTTTCCATTGTAGTGGTGGATAAAATGCAAAATACTAAAACCACTGTCATTGTCCAATTACTTTGGTACCCAAACGTACGAGGACAAGAGTGCAAAGTCATGTCACATCTTATTTATTGTGACTGACAAAGTGTGCATGTTAATATGTTGCTGTTTCTACTCTCACGCATTTTTTATGTCCCTTAAAGACAATTCTAGTATCTCACAGCTCTTGCATCGAGTCAGAACCCCTGTAAAGTATTGCTCCATTGCTCAGCCACCTGCAGCAAGAGAGATCGTTTGCTCCAGTCAATGTGTTTTTAGGGAAGAAAATGTAAGAAGAGGCAAGGGCGTAGACACTCACATGCTGAGGTTGCCTCTTTTTTCTTTTAGCCCTGTGAAGGAACAAGTGGGAGAGAATTAATCAAAAAGCAGATTGTGAAGCATCACTCGTGACTTTGGCGTACTAACGTCGCAGTTGCCATACGGTTACTATGGCAACAATCAACAGCATCACCAGCACAACAGGAACAACGATGGCAACGAGGTGACCACTTCCTGCCTCCTCAGCGCTTGTCTGGCAGAAGATAGACTTTCAAGTAAGTTAAAAGGATAGAACATCTATTTTCATCCTCTGGTGGGCAGAATGCTGTGACAACCAAGCTCGCGGCAATTGCATTTCTCTTTGCTTCATACTTACTGCAGCATGAGTGTCAATGGGTATGGCTGTGATGGCATCCTTCTGATTGCCTGGGCAATCCACAAAGAAAAGAATGGGAGCGTATCAAGGTCACACTGACAAGAAAAAATCACTTACACCACAAATAATCACAATCATAATGACATAAGATCTATTCTTATTAATTATCTTTTGTATTAAACTAAGACGGGAACAGAAATGCAATAAAATGTATCACGCTCACCTTTCTCTCCAGTTGTGAAAGTGAGGATGTTGCTGGGTTTACTGGTGCCCAGGGTGTTCTTGGCAAACATGCGGATGTTGTACGTGGAGGGATTTATCTCTATAATGGTTGCCTCTGTCTGATTGGGACTAAAGTCCACTACTGTCTTTTTAAAATCCCATGAGCCTGGAGTTGTTGGAGGAAAAATTTGTTGTTTTGAATGGAAACCTAGTTTGTTTGAATGATTCCACTGACGAGAGATTACCATTCACTGCTTTATACTCAAGAATATATCCGGTAACGGGGGCACCTCTTTCAAACCCAGCAGTCCAGGAAAGAGAGACTGTGTTATCTCTGACCTCCTTTAACTCAACAACAGGGGGATCTGGGCACTCTGTCACAGGAGACGTAGTTTCAGCTCGGATGTTGAACTATCCTGTTTGAATTGTTTGCCGTGTGCAGTACCTGAAGAGAAACCCGGAGAGCTTTGTTCCCATGCTGTGCTGGCAGGACCCACTTCAGTCGCCAAAGTTGTGTGATCTGTGAACCCTAAAGGAAGGGAATATTAGACAAACTTTTCTATCATTGCCATTGAATTTATAATAATTCCCTACCAGCATAATATACATATATATTTAACAGGCAAAGTTGGACCTGTGAACAAAGCCGGTTGGCCCATTAAGAAATATAGGCAGATGCTAAGTGGGCCATGGCCTCCAGGGGGCTTACCTCTTAAAATGTAAACGTTCACATTGATTCAAACATAAGTATTTATGTTATTGTAAATGATATTGTACATAGTGAATTTGAACACTGCATTTTTGTATATTGTTATTGCATAGTGTAAATGTATCTTATGTAGTTATGGTGTGCAAACTGTGTGGTTGTCATAACATACAGTATTTAAACTATATTACTATTATTGTTATTTATTCACCTACTTACAGTTCTGTTCTGTGGTAGGGGTATTTATATTGTGTTTCAGACGAGGATTTATTTTGCATTCATTAACAGATTAATTGGGCAACACTTTTTCATAGCTTTTATTAACTAATTATCAACAAATGAATGCCATTCAATTTCTTTTGTAAGCCAATGTAGTGAAATCTTGCCAAGGTCGCCACGTTGGGCAGAGCCGGCTCACTAATGCTGGTGCAGTCAATTTATTAAAACAGCAGAGAGCTCCTTTCATATACTGTAGAAGGACATTCAGTAGTGTTTTTGAAGTAGGCCCTTAATAAAGCATATCATCCTGTCATGAAGAGAATCTTTGATTAGCATTTTTGCAAATGATTCTTTAAAAACAGAAAAAATGATATATATATATATATATATATAGAAAGAGAGAGAGAGATAGAAAATCTCTTATCATATAGACTTTATATTATAGGGGATCTTTGAACAGCATTTTTCATATACAATGTAGATCAGTGGTTCCCAAACTTTTTACACCGGCGTACCCCTTCAGACATTTGGCCGGAAGCCCTGAACTTTCTACTCTACACACTTAAAAAACATACATTTTATCTTAATTACCTTGAAATATTAAACATAATTAATGTTTTGGTAATTTTAGTAAGAAATCATCTTACATATTTTTTAATGGCTTGAATTTGTGCATCCCTTTTTCCTGTCCACTCACGATGGTTCTGGTTTAAAGTCAACAAATTCATTGAATACCAAATTGAAGGGGTAAGTTTAACCAAAAAAAAAACGAACGATAAAGCCTAATTTTTGGGAGAATACCCACTCACAGTGACAAGTTTTGCACCGTGCAGGGATTGAAACACCAAAATAAATAAAAGATTAAACATATTAATGGACAAAATAATCATCAAACATCCTTATTTGTTCATATGATGCACACTGAGCATTGAACTTTTTGAGTCAGGGGTTGAGTCATTAGTCCTTGACTTCATTACCTGAGATGAATCTTGTGGTGTCTTCAGTGTTCCATACGACAGTAAAGGGGGTCTCCATTGTTGCTTGTGTTGAAGTTTGGACAACTGAACAACAAAAGAAATAGAATCTATGAATGGCATTACAATAGTGAGTTCCATACAGTACAGTGTAAAAGATTTAGCAATGACATTAAATAGTATTTCATTCCATTCTTACAGCTTGGAACCTCCTTAGGATCCAACAGTGCAAAATGTAAAATCTTGCAAATTTGTAACTGGTTTTCAAATTTTGATCAGAAGTGTACATTTCATGAGACACATGTTTTCTGCTGTTTGAGTGTTCTTTCAAACTGTACTGTAATTAAAGAATTATTACATATGGTCATTGCTAAAACCACAAGTTGAACTGTGGCCAAAAACTTTTGCACAGTATGCTGTATATTCCTTTTATATTCACTCAGTTTACGGAATGATATACTTATGACAAGTCACCCTCATCAAACGTGGAGCAGAGGGGTGCAGTAGAGGCAGGTCCTATTCCCTCATTGGTCAAGGCCTGTATGAGGATGCCATACTTGGTTGAAGGCCTGAGTCCATTCAGGATGAGGCTCTCCTCCTCTCTTGTGGCCCTGATACTTTGGTGCTGCCACCGTTTGAACGATCTGCCAGCAGGGTTGTACTCTCTGTAGCTGATGCTGTAACTCCGCAGAACCCCATTTCTCAGATCGGCCCTCGGGGGCTAAACACAAGGTAATGATGAATAACACTGTACGCTCATCAGTGACCAGAAAACAGGACAGGTTTAGAAAATATTCCAAAACGCTGTGACACTAAAACGTATTGAGCTTCTTTATGTGCTGAAGATTGTGTGCTGAAAAATAAAGTTAAAAAAAACGTTCTAACAAACTCTATTTGTACTTTTTAAAAAACACTAGTACTATAATAAACAATATATACTGTATAATAAATATAGACAATAAGAAAAACAAAAGGAAAATAATCAATATATGCTTTTGCAGAAAAACAAGAAAGCATTAAAAAGTGTAAGTAGTATTATTTTAATTTAATAAAATTAGAACATAAAATAAATAATGATTGAGAATTTAAACTATTACAGCTAATGAATGATTAAACACAAAAATAAATAAATAAATTACCGTTTAAGTATTTAAACTAAGCGTATGAGTAATTAAGAAAAATGTAGCGTATTACTCAACAATAGAAAAATTGCCAAAACTACAAATTATGCAATACAGTCATATGTAACTATATTGTACTGGGTGGGCCAAACGTAGAGTTACAGTTACACTTTACATTTAGTAGACATTTAGACATTCATTTACATTTATGTGAGCATTTGAGAGATGAAATATTAAAAGTAAAATGTCTAATATTTAACTATAATTTTTGTAACACATGTAAATAAATGTCTAATAAATGTAAAATGTCTACAGTATGTGTAAACTGTAACCCTACTTTTGGCCCACCATCTATACATGTAACTCATCTTTATGATTCAATACAATGTGAAATACAAGAAAAACTACCATAAAACTATTGTGATAACTCAGCTAATGGATTCTATGATTAATTTATTGTATGTTTGGTATGAAATAGGATTGGGCAAACTTGACCAGAACTGGACTCACAGGACGAATTGGGGGTTAAGTCGCTGTTGATGTGCTACACTAATGATGGGGATGTCATACAACTTCACGTCAAAAAATCCATACGATCCCTTTAAGTTGTTTGATTGGCACCTTGGTTGAGGTAGTTGTCTGGATCAAAAGATTGTGTCAGATTTACTCTGGACTACTTGCAAGTCATGTCGCCAGCTTCTATGTTAAAAATGTATATGAAATACTTTGGAGGCAACTGGTGGACCGGATTCAAACGGTTGGCGGGCCAGATGTGGCCCCCTGGCCAAAGTTTGCCCACCCCTGGTATAAAACCAGGATTTGCAGTGATGATACTCAGAGTTTTTATTGTGCAAAAGACTATACTACACCTTCCAAGTGACTTTGATCTTTGTAGATGAGAGAGCTAGGAGATGCATGTCCAAGGGTGGACCTTCCGGTGCTAAGCAGGAACAAAAAAAACATGATAAATAAAATGATAAAATGCTCAGCAAAAAAGTGTTCCTTTCTGCTCTACCTGCTTCCTTGGTGGTGATGGTAAGAACATTACTAGGGTCACTTATGCCTTCGCTGTTGATTGCAAACATGCGGAGGTTGTAGTTCTTAGCAGGGCGTACATCCACTAGAGTGACCTGTGTCAAGTCTGGGTTTGACACTTGGGTCGTCACTGCATCATCCCATAGTGCTGTGTGGCACACACAAGCGTGGAATATGAAAATATCTACCAAAAAAGATTTATGACATGTGACGGTATTACCCTCTTGGCTCTTGAGGTCAATCCTGTATGATGTGATGGGCCTTCCCCCGTCAAACACGTGAGACCAGCGAACAGTGAGGCTCCTTTCCCTCACCTCCTGCATCTTCACCTGTAGCGCATCAGGGCAAGCTAAAGATGTAGAAATACTATTAAGCACACAGGGAGGGTCACATGGAATGTAGCAACCTATCCCAGCTGATGTAAGGTGAGAGGCTGTGCTCACCCTCGACCCTGATCACCTGCCAATCACAGGGCTCACACATACAAATTCAAAGTGGTTAGTACTGTTTCCTCACGGAAAATAGAGCTTTGATTCTGACCTAAACTTGTGGATTAGGGTTACAGTCCAGCTAGTAACCAAGGGGCTGACGCATGATCCGGGTCTGGTCTAAGGGCGTCCCATTGAAGAACGAAGAGTCACAACAGAGTCAAGAAAGAAATCGATCATAATTAGTGACATAGTTCAGAGGCGTAGTCCATTTCATACAAAAAAGCTGACTAATCGACAGCCATCCTGATGTAGTGTGATTCGGCTGCCAAAAATAGACAATAATAATAATAGACAATAACCACATGAAGTATGCTGTCCAGAAAAAAAACAAGGAACTCTCCCTCTGGTAACGTGTGGGTCTATGTTTTTTTTTATTTATGTCTAATATGTTTTATTTCTGTTATTGTGTCTATAGTATTGGGTGATATGAGCGTGACTATTATGGTATTATTTCTTGTCTAGGGTGCTCTAATAATGTTAAAACATATGTAGAGCCAAAACGTGACTTTTTTTTATTTTAGTCTACTAAAAGCATTACTATTTTGGGGAACCAATACCCCGCAATAAACCAATGAACAAGGGAACACTGTACTGTATATACTGGCAAATAAATGCTGTATGCTGTCTTATTGCTGGATGGTCTTGAGGCTGTGGCTTCCTGCTGTTTGGATGTCCCTTTGGGTATTTCTGGGCAGAGCTTACTCAAGCTCACCCACAAGCCTCCCCGCCAGTTTAATAACATGTACGTCAGGTTTACTGATGACCCTGAGTAGATATGACTGAGTGTTTTGGATTGTCAGCCCTGTGATTGACAGGTGATCCGTTCATGTCAGCAGATGCAGCCTTCAGATTGCCTAAAAGTAGTGTATAGGTTGCATTCCCCTCAGAGAACATAATACAGATGATGGAAAAACAAATTCTGTTGTATTCTGCTCACCCAAGACTATTTATACAGTCACTGTAGGAACTAAAATCTATTTATTTTGGCTTTGACAGAATGGAAATTAGCCTAGCAAATATTTAAAAAATATTTTTTTCTCCAGCTACTGCACCTCCCTTAAAGTCAAGGTCCTCCTCACAATTTAGAAACTACTGCGGAAATAAAAACAACCAATGACGGGATGACGCCATTGATCATTGGGTTTCCAGCAGTCCAGTGGAAGGCAACATTGAAAGGATTGATATTTTGTATCTCACCTGGCAACACCGACAGGGTGATGTGATGTTTGCGATCGTTGAACCAGCCTGGGACATCCACACGGCAGCCATACGTCCCCGTGTCACTCTCCTCAACCTGTCTGATGGTCAGTGACACATCGCCCTCACCAATATTACCCATGAGCAGGTAACGCTCGGAGAGTCTGCTTGTCACCGTTGTCCCGTCTGTCTTGATGAGTTGATCTGCGCAGCCTCTGTTAGGGATAGGCCCTCGACCCCAGCACACTGATAGCTTGCCATAGTACCGAGCGTCGTATATACACGTAAGGGTAACGTCTGCCCCCACCTTGACCTCCAGGCTTTCCGTGACGCTGCAACCTAAAAAGCCAAAAAAAGCTTAGGTATTATAAATACATCCTGGGGGGAATCTTGCCTGCCTTACCTAGAAGAAGGCAGAGGCCGCAACCCAAACTGACAAAATAAGTCGTAGTCATATCCACTTAGTGAGGGACTTCATGCACCTGCTGCTGGACACTAAACTAGACCACAGATGGGTTTCAGCTTTGAAACATTTCCAAATCACATGATGGCGTCCTGGATGTGCTCACACAAACAGTTCTGCAGGCCGAGGCGGGATGTGCACAAGGTCCACTTCCTTCTCTGTGGTTTTGGTTCCTTTTCCTCCAAGTGCCAAGCAGTTTCCATTTTGATGAATAGACAGAGAATCGAGCTTATCAACAAACTTTGGAGCTAATGTGTCAGACTGCCGTCAGAGGTGACAAATGAAGTAGATTGAACTCAGAGGTCAATCAGTCATGCTTGCTGTCTGTGTTACAAATTTGAACAATGCCCCGTGGGCATTCATCCATTAAAAAAGTCGTGTTTAGGAAAATGTAACTCTGAAACTCTATACTGGAGGAACACTGTTCGACCATGACATCTCAACACATTCAAATGACTAAACTAAACTTAGTAAAATAAACACATTTTAATTAAACACAATGTATGCAGAACGTAAATGGAATTGTACTGCTAAAAAGAGTGTCAAAAAGGGTTGATGCACCCTTGATTCCCAGACTGCTGAGTGTGAATTTTAGTCGAGTCTTTGGTAACCCCAGCATATGACTTCCTCTTTGAATGTACCCAGAAACACACTAGACAAACTAATACATGCCTACTTACAATATTTATCTTCATTTGTTTTTGGCTTTTAATTAATGTCTGCAACACACATAATGGAACAACACAAACTTCTATTCATCATAGAAATTCTGTGGATCGTTGCTTTTCCCAGGTAAAAGGCGGCAAACAGACAAACACAAAAAAAGTACTTCATTTCCCTGCACTATAGACAACCTTCTATAAACATGAAGGACATAGAACAATAGCTGATCAGGTGATTAGTTTTGCTGGTTATCTACTGGTGAAAATAAAGTTTATTAAAGAGTTTCAGGTCAAAATTCACTCGTAACAATTTCAACAATCAAAACAACACAACGAGGCATTCTTCCATTAAACCCCTTGAGCAGTACTTTATGTGGAGCCAAAACTCTGCCATCAATGTTTTGGTACTAAAAATAAATTGTGGTACTGTAGAAACAGAAACATGACCGTATTTCTAGAACCACAGCTTTTAAGATATGTAATTATTTTTGTCCAAATGTCTTATGACAATACAGTGAAGGCAAAACCCCTGCAAATCTTAACGCAGACGCAACACTTGCAAGGTAAAGAAGAAGAAGAGGTTTGCAAACTCAACAGTGTCTTGCCCTAATCTTTGTGTTGCCTCCAAAAGTCTTCTTTCCGCCCTCTTGTGTCTAGTTCAGGTGTGTTGTGTTGTTTAGTTAGTTTGTGTAGTTAGTGTGTGTCATTTGTGGTGAGTTAGCAGCAATCCTTGCATGTCCCTATGTTGTGTGTGTGTCTTTTGGACTTTTGGACAAACTGGTACTCTGTGTTTTGTATTGGTTCCTGGGTTTTTTAAATGCTTCCACTGAGTTAAAATACCTTTAAGAACCTCATAATACAGTATGTATTGATTTATCTGTACAAACCGCTGTATGAGTTGCTGGCACGAGCATTCTGCATACAATGATTATAAAAATGTCATCAATTAAATGAACTGACCTAACATCTGCAACAACTGCAACCATTTCTGAATTGTTTATTTATAGCCCTTCTGGCACCTGAGGTCGCTGAGCAATGTCACAACCTTAACGCAAGAACAGGAGAACTAGGCTCAGTAGATGTGGACATTCTTTTTTATGGAAATATCCCAAACACCGCACTTGTTAAGGGGCATCCACAAATAAGGGTCAGAGCAAAATCCAAATTGTTATCCAGGGTGGCACCAAGATTTTCAAGTCCCATGGCAGGTTCTCAAGAGTGGGACATCTCTCAATTCTGTAAATATCATAGCATCACTTGGAAAGTCTGGAATAATAAATCTGTCTCCACCCACCTCACAATGAAACCCAGCACCCAATCCGAACATTACACTGCGTGGGAGCAGGCCAGTATCTTCTTAGCATATCCGAAAGGACTGCTTGTTGAAGAAAATAAAATGCATTGCCTGGATGAACGTAAGTGAAATGAGAAGTGACATAACCATGGAAAATAAATGATTGTGGTTTATTGTCTCTTTTATGAACCCATCTCTACCCACATAACACACCGCCACTTCCTGATTTTTCTAAAAGGGAAACGAAACAATCTGAATCAGTCAACATCAGTGAGAAAAACATGGAAAGGAATACAAACAATTAATTCATTAAAATACAATATTTAGGTAAGAGTAATTAGGAGTATAAAACTGCCAAACTGCAACTTATGCTACACTGAAAAGAAAAAAAACACCATAATTATTCACAATTGAGGAAAGTGTTTGCATGGAATATCATTAATTAAATCCAACAATGTTAAAAGTTGAGTACACACATAGTTTTCAAAATAATAGCAGTGCAATTCGACTAACCAGATTAATCGCAAGGTTAATAACTTTTATTAGTATATTTTATTGCTACTTGAAAAACAAGTTACCAGTAGGTGCAGTAGATTCTCAGTCAACAAGACCCAGCATTCATGATATGCATGTCATTAGGGTGTGCAATTGGGTAATTAGTTGAAAGGGGGGTGTTAAAAAAATAGTGTCTGCCTTTGACTTTACCAACACAAAACTATTTTGTACAAACTTTTTGGTTTCTAGGATTTGGCAATCCTGTGAATGACTAAACTAGTATTTCGTTTTTTATAACTGCTTCACATCTGTGTGGCATGGAGTCAACCAACTTTCAGCTGTTATTCCACTCCAAAATTCTTTAACAACATTCCACAAATCATTAACATTTCTTGGTTTTGCTTCAGAAACAGCATTTTTGATGTCACCCCATAAATTCTCCATTGGATTAAGATCCGGGGATGGGGCTGGCCACTCCATAGCATAACAACAGGATGTTGCTGGTTTACTAGTGTGTTTGGGGTCATTGTCTTGTTGAAGCAGCCATTTCAAGGGCATGTCCTCTTCAGCATAAGGCAACATGACCTCTTCAAGTATTATGACATATGCAAACCGATCCATGATCCCTGATATGTGATAAATAGGCCCAACACCATAGTAGGAGAAACATGCCCATATCATGATGCTTGCACCACCATGCTTCACTCACAAATTGTCTGCAGCCCTTGGACCCAAAAAGAAAAATTTTACTCTCATCAGTCCACAAAATGTTTCTCCATTTTAACTCCAGACTGTCTTTGATCATCCTGGAACTGATCGTTGCACTGCTATTATTTTGAACACTACGACCCGCAAACTCTGAATTCAAGCCACAGTGAAGATGTACAAATAATTAATTAAACCTTAATTAAACAGAACCTAATTTGATATTAAGAGTGATGTCAAAATTAGTAAAAGGCATGGTTGTGGAAAAAAATGTTTTGATTAAATATAAGTTATTTATAAATAAGAAATTATTTTCTTTACTGTTGGAATTGCTCAACTAGAAAGTATATATATAGAGAGAGTAAAGATGTTCAGCAGTGTTCCAGGTGCTTGAAAAGAAGTTATATTTAGACTGTCATTAGTTAGGTTAGTTATTAAGTGTAAGAAGTCCAGAAGGAGTGAAAGGGCGATAACTTCACTTACAATGGTCGTATCGGCTGACAAACAGATCACACACACAGATCAGCAGACACACAACTATGTTAATACTATGCTGATGATATGTGAATGATAAATAACTTATATAGCCTACACGTAATATTAACAACTATTTCTAAAGAGTTCCAGCAAAGCATGCTGGGAAGCAGGAAGTAGGCAACAGCCAAGTGCTTGTCAATTAGAAACTGATCTATTGAGTCGGATTAATTCAAAATTATCTTGATTTAGAATGACATAAAAAGCAAATATATATTTCATTCAATCAAAATAGGAGTTAGAGTTATTTTTTTACTAAAGTTACTTAAACAATTGCCATAAAATCTATTTATTTATTTCTGTTCAGTATATAAGTTTACATGACTACAGAAAAAAGTATTACTGTGCAATGACTGATGCTAATCTCAAAGGCAACTGATGTGTCCAATACATTTACAAAAATGAATAAAAAATATCAACTAAAGGAACAAGATTTTTTTAAAGTGTGACAAAATAAGAAAAATGAACATATTACAATAATTACATTTACAGAACAACTCACTTAGCACATCATATAGTCCAGCATTTACTTTAACTTTTTTTTTTCCTTTATTGACTGGAGAGGATGTAGAAGGCAAGAGGATACTATAAACTACAACTACTTTGGTGCTTTTCTGAATACATTTCATGAGCACAAGATCGCAACTGGTTGCTGATTCCCTCCACCTTAACTTGGATTGGCGAGAGGTACAGATTCCTTGAAATCAACGAGTTACATGTGCTGAAAGCTGCTAGGAAGCCAAGCTAAACGGCTAGTTACTGATGTTTGAAGCAGTTGCCTAGCAACAATGCCAAACAAAGAGGAAAAAAAAGGAAAGCGAGCATCTATTACAATTGTAAAGGATGCTGGCCCTGGATACATGGACCCAAAATCCCAAGCGCCAGTCTTGTAGCCAAATGTGGAGGGGGAGGATGACTACAGCCATGAATTGAGTAGATCAGAAAAACAAGAAGAAGAACAAAATGTGGTGGAGGAGGACGACTACAGCCATGAGTTGAGTACATCAGAAAAACAAGAAAAAGAACAAAATGTGGTGGAGGAGGACGACTACAGCCATGAGTTGAGTACATCAGAAAAACAAGAAGAAGAACAAAATGTGGTGGAGGAGGACCACTACAAACCTGCCTGTCCAAGGCCGGATCCCGTCAGATCTCAGAAGCTAAGAAGGGCAGGGCCTGGTCAGTACTTGGATGGGAGACCACAGAGGAACACCAGGTGCCACGGTGGGAGGAAATAAACTTTCCTTGTGCCCTTAGGCAAGGCACTTCACCCACATTGCCTAGTATGAAAGTGGTGTGTGTGGTGGTCGGAGGGTTTGATGGCGCACACTGGCAGCCTCACTTTCTGTCAATCTGCCCCAGGGCAGCTGAGGCTACATAGTGGCTAACCATCACCAAGTGTGGTGTGAATGAATAATGATGACCTCAGTATAAGCGCTGTAAGAGGCTTTGATAAAGCGCATAACAAGTGTAATTCATTATTATTATTACAGCCATGAGTTGAGTACATCAGGAAAACAAGAAGAGGAGGAAAATTACTGGGAGTCTTGGAGGCAAGACTTTAAGAAGTTAAGACAGATGGAGATGCAGATGCAGGAGACACTGGAGTGTACTGCAGCAGAAACAGACCTTAAGCATTTGCAGTCACAAATTCAAGATGTACAATCGCAGAATTACAGTCCCATCTAAAAGATCTTAGGGGTCCATGGTGATGTCATAAACCTTATGGAGGAAAAAAAAGCCTCCCGTTTCAAAGCTGTCCCAAGCGATGCCTTTAACAAAACGTTCAGACTTTTATTCTCGTAAATTTACGACTTTACTCCTGTAATATATATTTTAAAAATTCTGAAAAATGTGACTTTTTTTTCTTAAATTTACAACTTGAAATCTCATTAAAAACATTTATGTGAACCTGATACTCAATTTTACATTTAAAAAAAAAACCAATGGACAATGTAAAAAAACACTATATCACTAAATCACTTTATTACTTTTTCGTACCCCACACATTACATTTGAAGTACAATATGCACAGTGCAACAAGAACAAACAATTCTGATTTGGATCAGAACCAAAATGCGCGCTTTTACACATATATAACCACCCCCCACATTTGTGTGTCGTTAAAAGTCACACTGAGAAGGGAACAAGGAATAGGAAAAATGCTTGAAGAATTCTGTCATTTGGTAACATTCACAGAACAAACCATCAAATGTGCCATTTATTAATGTATGTGTGTAAATACACAAACAAATGATCATGACATATTACTGTAACTTGTCAAATCTATTTTTGCAATAATACATCACATCCACTAGGAGGCGGCGTGTCAGTTATTAAAAAACTGTATCAAAAAGGATGAACACACTTCAGCCAACCGTGTGGTCTTTGCTCTCGCAGTATCTAGACAATTTCATAAATATTCTCCATAGGTAACGTTTTCATATGTTGAAGTGGGCAAGATCTTCTCCCTGCTTTGAAGAAATCAACATAATAACCCAAAAAGGTTGACTTTGGGGTCAACATAACAAAAGTATTTCAAACTAAACCCCGACTTACATGAAATAATGATTGGGATTATGAGCACAGTGAGAGCCACTGTAGATACCAGCCTGCAAATGTTCCCCACTTCTCGGAACCCTTTGGATTGATCCTGCAATAAAAGCAATTGGAGGAAAAGTTCAAATGAATTAATTATCAGTTAGTTACAGCTAGGTTTAAAATGTTAGTGTTAAAATACCAAACTTTAAAGTGTAAGTGTTTAAAAATGGCAGTTTTTTATGCGCTAGTACATTTTTTTCATTGGGATGCGGCAAAATGTTATAGAAAAAAAAAAATACAAATTAAGCCAAAATAAAATGCTGAAAAATGGGGAAGAGAGAGCAACAAGGGCAAAATGTAGTGAATAAAACAAAGATTTCTCTCAACATGTCATTTTTTACAAAATCAAAAATCACATAAAACTATCAAAGTCAGCCCCCACATCTTCTGATTTTCAGTATGTTGCCCGCGGGAGAAAAAGTTTGCAGTACAATGTGTGCCTTGATGATGAACTGCACCAAATAACCCGGCTTTCATATTTTTTCTCATTTTAGTAACAAAACATTAACAAATACATATAATTATACCTCAACTTGTTCAGTGCTCTTTAATGTACCGCCATGTCTTTCTGCACTTTTAACTGTCAACACCAAATTTGTCACGTCCGGAAATAAAAACACTATCAATGAATTTATAGTTTACATACTAACTTACTGTGCTTACTTTGTTGTGTACCACTTGCTAGAGGCACATTGGCGTGAGTAACTGGTTGTCCCAAAGGAGCTGCACAAATAACGATAAAAAGTGTTGAGTTTGTCATCATCAGATGACAAAAGCAAAGGAAGAAGGAAAAAAATTAGCATTTCAATGAATTTTACAAAAATAACATCTAAATTCTAAGAGAAAAAGTTGTAATTTTACAAGAATAATGTAAAATTATGAGGAAAAAATTATGTCATTTCAATAGCAGAGAATTTACATATATAAAAAAATACATAAAAACAAAACATTTTTGTAAAGTCATACAACAACATTATGAGAAACAACAAAATTTTTGGAAAAATAAGTTGCTGAGAAAGTTATATTCCGAGGATCGAGTCAAATTAGTATGGGAAAAAGGTCATAATTACAAGAAGAAAAAACAGCCAAATTATTATAAGGAAAAGTTGTATTCCTGTGAGATAAAAAGTTGCAATTTTATGAGAATAAACTAGCAATATTTTCAGGTAAAAAAAATGTTACTTTAGTAGCATACAGTGGCAAAAATATGAAGACATATATTATTTTTAACATGTCTTAATAATGTCTTATTATGGGAATAAAGTCATAATATTAGAAAGAGAAAGTTGAAATATTTGGAAAAATAATTTTAAAAAAAATAAAGCAAGAGGGAAGTTGATACTAATAATCGGCTATTTCACTTACACAGTAAATATATAAAAATAAATATATTATATAATATAAACTCAATTCCATTCCTTTATCTTTCACTTATCCGGGTCCGGGTCCCGGGGGTAGCAGTAGGGAAGTCCAGACTTCCCGGTCTCCGGCGACCTCTTCCAGCTGCAGGACACCAAGGCACCAAGGCGTTCCCAGGCCAGCTGTGAGACATAGTCCCTCCAGCATGTCCTAGGTCTGACCCTGGGCCTTCACCCGGCTGGGCATGCCCAAACCACCTCACTTTGCCTTCCAGCTCAGCTCTTGCTTCACCACAACGGTTCGATACAGTGACTGCATTACTGCTGACGCTGGACTGATCCGTCTGTCGACCTCACGCTCTAACCGTCCCTCACTCGTAAACAATACCCCGAGATACTTGAACTCCTCCACCCGAGTCAAGTCCTCACTCCCAACCCGGAGGGTACAATTACTCGTTTCCGACTGAGAACCGTGTCCTCTGATTTGGAGGTGCTGAGTTTAATCCCAGAAGCTTCACACTTAGCTGCAAACCGCTCCAGTAAATGCTGAAGGTCACAGCCTGATCGGACAACCGATCCTGTACTCCCGGTGCATCCCCCAAGAGGGCACCACAAGGGACACAATCAAATGCCTTTTCAAAGTCTACAAAGCACATGTAGATCGGTTGGGCAACCTCCCACATACCCTCCAGTACCCTTGCAAGGGTGTAGAGCTGGTCCAGTGACAAAAACCACATTGCAACTCCTGTAACCGAGGTTCAACTAACGGTTGTACCCTTCTCACCAGCACCCTGGAGTAGACGTTCCCAGCGAGGCTGAGGTTTGTGATCACACACACCTTCCGGTCAATTTTTTTTTAAATGGGGACCACCACCCCGGTCTGCCAGTCCAGAGGTACTGAGGCGTGTCAACCAACACAGTCCCCCAACATCCCGAGCCTTGTGAAGTTCAGGGCAAAACTTGTCCCGCCATTTAGTCCAACTCATCACCAGGTGGTGATCAGTTGATAGCTCAACCCCTCTTTTCACCCGCGTGTCCAGAACATGCAGCTGCAGGTCTGGTGATACGACCACGAAGTCGATCATAGACCTGTGACCTAGGGTGTCCTGGTGCCAAGTGCACTTATGGACATCCTTATGGTCGAACATGGTGTTTGTTATGGACAAACTGTGGTTCGCACAGAAGTCCAGCAACAACACACCACACGGGTTCAGATCAGGGAGGCCGTTCCTCCCAACCACGCCCCTCCAAGTCACGCTGTCATTGCCCAGATAGGCGTTGAAGTCTTCTGGTCGAACTATGGAGTCGCCAGCTGGGGTGCTCTCCAGCATCCGTCTGATAGACTCCAAGAAGGCTGGGTACTCCGAACTGCCGTTCGGCGCATACCTTTCCCTAGCCCGAAGGCATAGGGAAATAACCCTCTCGTTCACCGGGGAGGACTCCGACACAAAGGCACCAAGCCGGGGGGCTGTTAATAGGCCCAACCCAGCTCGCTACCTCCCCCCTCAGCAACTCCAGAGTAGACCAAGGTCCAGCCCCTCTCAAGGAATTTGGTTCCAGAGCCCAAACTGTGGGTTGAGGTGAGTCCGACTATACCTAGTCGGAATGTCTCAGCCTCTTCCACAAGCTCGGGCTCCTTCCCCACCAGAGAAGTGACATTCCATGTCCAAAGAACCAGATTTGGCCAGTGAAGACCAGGTCGCCCGGACACCCGCCCTCAACCACTGCGCAAATCGCATGGCACCGGACCCTTATGCTTGCACCGGCAGGTGGTGGGTCTGTGAGGGTGAGCTCCCGTGTTGCTTCTTCGGGCTGGGCCCCACGAGTGAAGACCAGGCCCCCCTCTCCCCCAGGCCTGGCTACAGGCTGAATCCCCGGTGTCCCACGTTCGAGCGAAGTGTGGTCACTCCTCTTGATTTTAATCACCGGGGTCTTCTGAATCACTCTTGGTCTTGCCCGTCACCTAGAACCTGTTTGCCTTGGGAGACCCTACCAGGAGCATAAAGTCCCGACATTGTAGCTCCTAGGATCACTTGGGCACTCAAACCCCTCCACCACGATAAGGTGGTGATTCACGGAAAAATAATATATACTGTATATATTATATATTTATAGGCCTTTATAAACAGTAAATATATAGAACAGTACAGCTGAAAATGAGCAACCATAAAGAAGTATCAGACTATTCATTAACGTGCAATGTCCAGAATAAATAAATGATACTGTATAGTTGTACCCTATATTTGTATCCACTTAAAAAAAAACTTTTGTTGTAAAATGTCTTTGGATGATTTATAATATGAATAAAATGTATTATTAAAATGAAAATATTTACGAGCATACGAATGTCAGTGACTAAACTGAAAAAGTCACATGTTCACCTTCCTTCACGACCAAGTACGTGTTGACTTCATAGTCGTTGAACCACCCCGGCAGCTCAACCCTGGAAATAATGCTGTATGAGCATTTGAACGTGGGAACCGTTCCTCGACCCCAACAGAAACTGAGAGTCCCGTAAGTTTGGGCGTCGTAGGCGCAGGGCAATGTGACCTCATGCCCGACCTGGCCGATGACTATGAGGGTCTCTGGGCGAACTGTGGAGGTCAACAATGGATCACAGCTGTAAAATGTGAAGCTCCCACATTGCACCCATTCGGAGCTCAGGCAACAAAAAACACAGAATATATTGACTTACCTTGGCTCAAGATGGACAGGAATAAATAAAGACCATGCATGTGTAGGCACTTGTATAACAATGCACTGAAACGAGGCGACATTTCTTCCCCCTCAGTGACTTGATGTGTCTTGCACTTTCAACTTCCTCTTCTTGAGGATCAGGAAGGAAATCAAAACTAGCGATCAACACCTTCCAATTTGTCAAACATTAAAGCAGTACAAGTCAAGAAAGCTCTCCAAACCCCAAATACAAGATGTTTTAAGAGTAAATAAGTTATTTGATTGTAACCATTTATATTAAGAATTTATTATTTACATCCAAGTCCACGCGGAAAAGGGTGCCATGCCATCTCTGGTGTTTGGGAGGACATCCTGCCCCAAAGTGAAGGCATTCAAGTACCTCTAGGTCTTGTTCATGAGTGCAAGAAGGATGGAACAGTGAAGATTTCCATCTCTAGACTAGACCGTAGTGAAATCAAATTCCTGGTCGGTCAACATTCCTACCCCCACCTAGGGTCATGAACTTTGGGAAGTGACCAAAAGGAAAAGATTTTATGTACAAGCGGCCAAAAAGTGTTTCCTCCGTGGGATGTCTCTGCTCTTTCTTAGAGATAAGGTGAGAAGAATTGTCATCCGGGAGAAACCACTGCTTCTCCACATTGAGAGGAGAGTCAGACTAGGTGGCTGAAGCATCTGGTTTGGCACGTCCGACCGGTAGGAGAACTTGGGGAAGACCCAGGAACACGTTGGACAGACAATGTCTCTCAACTGGCCTGGGAATTCTTCGGGATCAATCTGGAAAAGCTGGACAAAGCAGCCGGGGCGAGGAAAGCCTGGGCTTGTCTCCTTAGGCTGCTGAGCCTGTGACCCATGGATGAATAGATTGATTGAGTTTGATGGAGTTTAAAGCTCAGATTGATTTAAAAATAAATTGAACTGTTTTTTAAGAGCATCAACAGCTTGTATGATGCCAAAGAATGTTAAAAGTCAAAGGCTAAATGGAGTAGGTCTTTCAAGTGAGATGTTGTGATGCAACATTGTAGGACAGTCCAATATGATTAAGCAAAGTGTCAATATAACTGCAGATACAACCAATACTGTACTATTAATGGTATGTCTGGCTGTAGAAGGTTGGGTCGCACAGAACGGTTGATCTTCAGCCATCACTGGTCATTTCAAATCAAACCTGAAGCGTGTTGAAAGCCAATAAGGTCAGAAAATAAAAGATGCGCTGTTGATGTGAAAAGAAAAATTGATAATCAATCAATCAATAAAATGTGCTTTCACCAACCAAATGCCAACTAGGCTAACAAGAATAATTGGCACAAGATGAAAGCGTCTCGCACTTCCATCAACTTGTGAGTTATTTGGTGACAACTGTAGTTGGGAGTTGGAATGCATTTGGATGTTCCCAACACTTATCCTGAGAAGGACCTTAACTTTTAACTAAGGACATATTTACAAAGAAATATGTCATCTTTATATTGGATCTGACATATAAACTCTATATGGTTCTTCCACTTGTTAGAACATCATACATCCCTTTTTCGTTTATTTGCAATTAAACGCGATACACTCTAGTTTCAGAACACTACCACAATACAACCTGTGGTTCTTTCTACAAACTTTGCTCTAGTAGGAGTGGAGATTTGTTTACTTTTATTTTCTTATTTGGGCCAAAATTAGAGCCACTATTTGTCTACTGTTGTGATAAAGCTTTAAATTTGGGTTTGGAGCTGAAAAAGTGGTCCGAAGCCAAAGTGTCTGTTGTGACAAATGCATTGCGGACTGTTGTTGATGTCTGATAAAACGTTGAGTAAACAGAAGAAGAAGCGACCATTTAGAGGTCGCAGTCTGTGTTTATTTTGGTGATGGAGGAGGCATCCACATTTCCGGAGAATGTGGGCTGCATTCAGTGCCAGTCCGCTAAGGTGATCTATGACAGCAGTCAGATTAGAAAAAGCACACATTTGCAATATGGATGACTGTGACGGGTCTCTACTCAGCTCCGGGCTGAAGTCCAAATCGAGTGCTCAGATGATGTTTATTGTATCAGTCCAGTCCACGTTGTTGCAAAAACTGTTTACAAACAGGGAAAATAAAGGACAATGTCCAAAATACATTCGCACTGAAATAAACTAAATAAAATACAACTCGCTTGTTCTTTAGTGATGTGCGATACCACTGATTTATTTTCTTATTTGATACTGAGTAAAATTCAGACTGGTATCGGCAATACAGCGCTGATACAGATACTATGTGCAAATATAATGTGTCAAGTAAATTTTAAAAAGTAGTGCATTTCAAATCATAGTATATCTCATACAAGACAGAGTAATTTATTCATTTTTTGAAACAACCACATATCATTTACACAAAGTCTCAATCATTTTGTGGCCCTCCAGGGTGTTCCTGCTTAATGTATACATTACTTCAAATGACTTCTTCTTTTCCTTTCGGCTTATCCCTTCAGGGGTCGCCACAGCGAATCAATTGCCTCTATCCAACCCTGTCTTCTGCATCCTCTTCTCTTGCGCCAACTACCTTCATGTCCTCTTTCACTACATCCATAAACCTCCTCTTTGTTCTTCCTGTAGGCCTCCTGCCTGGCAATTGAAAACTCAGCATCCTTCTACCAACATATTCACTATCTCTCCTCTGAACATGTCTGAACCATCTCAGTCTGGCCTCTCTGACTTTATCTCCGAAACCTCTAACCTGTGCTGTCCCTCTAAAATGCTCATTCCTGATCCTGTCCATCGTGGTCACACCCAAAGAGAACCTCTTGTCTTGTCACCCAAAGAGAGCCTCCTGTCTTTTCCTGAGTGACACTGTCTCTAAACCAAACAACATGGCTGGTCTCACCACAGTTTTGTACACCTTTCTTTTCATTTTAGCTGAAACTCTTCTATCACACATCACACCTGACACTTTTCTCCACCCATTCCAGACTGCCTGCACACGCTTCTGCACCTCTTTGCCACACCCTCCATTGCTCTGGACTGTTGACCCTAAGTACCTAATCACTTACCTCAAATGACTGCAGTATTATATATTGATTTGGGAATCAATTTTATAGCCTAAATCTCTGGAGTAGGAGATATTCATATTGCAGTATCGATCCACACATAACTACATTCAACGAGAACACAAGAAGAGCCACAGACCATTGTTACCTGCATTACAACTTCTGGAAGACTACATGTCTGGAAAGGTTGTCCTTAAAAAGCTGAAGCTGCTCCCATTGTGCTTTACCATTCCTCTTAATTGTTATTCAACAATGTTAAAAAATAGTAATAAAGCAATGACAGCTTATAGTCACCATCAGACATAATGAAATAATGCTTCTAACATGTCTTTGCGCATACTTGCACCAAATCAGTCTACATTAATACATTCTTATAAGTGTCCTTTATCGTTTCGCTGCACTGTTTGGCAAAGTCTGAGGTCCATACCCAAGTTTCAGCCGGATTTCACACATTATTTCCAGGCTCCTATACCCCGGGAATATTGCTGGACATTCTTCCAGGTGGAACGGTTTTATCCGGGGTTCTGTTCTGAAGTTTGGACTATGTTAGTAATAGTGTTTTCCGAAAAACATATTTGAATGATTTCCACATGCAGGAATGGCGTAATTATGCGGCATTTTTGCTCTGATTTTACATGACTTCTACTTACGAATATACTTATTTGCGCCTCATCTCGTTGAGGCATGGTTAACAACAACTGGTTGTGATGTCACGTTAAACGCAGCAATAAGTCAATCAGTTGACCTCTTGTGCCTAACAGTGTTTGTATTGTGTTGAAGAAGGTGTTGATCATTAAAATCACCTGCTGTAGTGACCGGCTGGAAAGAAAACCTGCAGGGTCTCGGCCCTCCACGGCACGAGTTTGACACCCCT
Source organism: Oostethus manadensis (assembly GCA_024372805.1). Classification (NCBI taxonomy): domain Eukaryota; kingdom Metazoa; phylum Chordata; class Actinopteri; order Syngnathiformes; family Syngnathidae; genus Oostethus; species Oostethus manadensis. Next base: position 796,933 of record QODF01000001.1, read on the forward strand.
GAGTTTGATCATTCAGCTGGTTAGGATAAAGCACAATTACAGTATAATAGAACCTCGGTTAGCACCTACCATGGTTACCATGTTTTATGGTTTATTCGAAAATTTATGGCATTGATTGTCTTAGTTTGCATGCATCTCTGGTTAGTGTACATAACGGTAAACTAGCACAATAATACACTGCGTGAGCCCAACTGTGTTCTTAATGTATTTTTACCGTAAAACAGTAGTAAGTACAGTATGTAAAATATCAAAACATATTGTTGCCTCAAATGCAGAATTTGGATTACATTTTTTTGCTACTATTTTGTGAGCATCTGTTCACTCATTGATTTTGCAGATTATTAATGTTTCAGCCCTGGCAGAGGTCTCCACTGAGGGTTCCTGCCATAGCTCATGTTCTTTCTGAGCATTCAGACTTGAATTTCTCCTTCCAGCCTAAAGTGAATCCAAACATTTTCAATAGCATATCCAAAAACTAATCACATACAAATTGATGATTCTAAACTCTGACAGAAAAGTGACAAAAATGCAGATGCCATTGCTGCTGTCCAATGAAAACTCTAGTATGTATGGCATCTTTAAATGTCTATTAAACAGGACGTGCAGAGGAATAATTGTCTGATGAAAGTATGGTCAATCTCTAGCATGAATATTTGGGGTTTTTATTGGACAGCGTCAATATGCTCTTTTTCCAATTAGTGTGTGTGTGTGCATATGTGTTTTGTGTGGGTGTGTCTACAGCTCCCAGCATCGACCCTTTCCCCACTTCTTAATTCCCACTCTCGTCCTCACGGGAGTGTGTTCGAAAGCTCCCCTCCTTTCTCCTATTAATATCCTTCAGGGGGGCTGGACCAGAACTCTTGAGGAGTTTGGGAGCGGAAACACCTCACTTCTGCAACGCAAACTTGAAGAAGACTAAAATGAAAAAAGTTTAGAATAAGGCAGGAGAAAGTGTTTATTTATCCCACAGGTTTCAATGATCAAATGGGAGTTTTTGCAATGTTCTGACAATGCCATGAATCACTTCACTGTCTACCAGTATCATCAAATTACCATTTTGGAAAAATGAGCTGTAGTCACTCAAGGTCATCTGCAGTCAGTTCTTACAGTCTAAATGTTGGGGGGTGAGGGACACCCAAGTAAAAAGGATCTTTTTTTCCTACTGAAAAATTGTAATCTGGTACATTATCAGTAATTACTGAGAAAGGAGAGTGGTAGGATTGAATTGACTATGCTTATTCTTACTCCTTTTAAGACAAGTAGATTTGTGCAAGTGTAGACGTGCGCTGTACAATGTAACAAACTTAGCCATTGGCATCATGTTGGGGGTGTATGTGCATGGATTTGGAATGAGGAGAGCATTCTGAAAAGTTCACTCTTCTAGGGGAAATATTTGCAAACATAAACACGCCCCTGATCAGGGTAGAACAGTTAAGAATGACATCTCCGCTTCTGAACTGAGACGGAGCTTGCTCTGTGCTGGGAAAAGAAGTCTGCTTTTAGCATCCCTGCCACACGAGAACAGGGAGATACTGAGAAAACGTAAGAACACAAGCAGAGGATGCAAATCATCCTGAGCTGCAGAGCAAAGTTTTGTGATAGTTGTGCCTAAACTTCCAGCATTATTAGCTTTACACTTCATAACAAACATCTGGAGATGAGGAGGTGTGAAAGGCATTATTTGCTCAGCTAGAGTACATAATGAGGGGTGGAGAAGTTGATCGAGTGCAGGTTAGAGGTTTAAATCCTCTAGGCTGTTGTTTTATCTCCCACAGCTTCTGTCAGACTATTTTTTTTCCTATCAATGAAGACCTGCTTCAGTGTTGTGAGTCAAGCCATGTTTGGAATCGGCAGCACTAAACAGAGCATGAGTCAAGGGTTATGAGAAAAGGGATGTTTGTCTGTGTTTATGCACATACACACTTCAGCAGTGGTGCATGAAGAAACACCAAAGAAAAATATTAGTTTCTGTACTTATTGTGTGAATGTGTAGCATTTACACATATATAATTCCGATTATTCTTATTCTGTCGTTTTTTGACGTCTAACGCCTTTAGACACCATTCAACCATCAAATCATCATTTTTATTTTATTTTTTTAAAGTCCCCATTTTCCTTCTCTCTGAATCACCACTTTGTCGTGGTGGAGGGGTTTGAGTTCCCGAGTAATCCTAGGAGCTATGTTGCCAGGGGCTTTATGCCCCTGGTAGGGTCTCCCAAGGCAAACAGGTTCTAGGTGACGGGCCAGACCAAGAGTGATTCGGAAGACCCTTGTGATTAAAATCAAGAGAAGTGACCGCACCTCGCTCAGACGTGGGACACCGGGGTTTCACCGGGGGGAGAGGTGGCGAGCTAGGGTGGGCTTATTAATAGCCTGCCGGTTTGGTGCTTCTGTGTTGGAGTCCTCCCCGGTGACCGTGAGGGTTATGTCCCTACGCCTTCGGGCTGGGGAAATGGTTCTGACTGTGTTTTGTGTTTATGTGCCGAACGGCAGTTCAGAGTACCCAGCTTTCTTGGAGTCTATCAGACAGGTGCTGGAAAGCACCCCAGTTGGCGACTATAGTTCTACTGGGAGACTTCAACGCCCATGTGGGCAATTACAGTGTGACTTGGAGGGGCGCGGTTGGGAGCTCTCCATCTGTGGCATCCTCATTTGGAAGTAAAGTGGAAGATTGCACCCAGCATCTCAAACAGGTAAACTGGCTGACTTTAGCATCATACACGCGCGCCTTCCCTGCACATTTCTTTCCCCTTTATTCAGTTTCACATGTTCACATGCAATGTCTCTGGCATTGCTCCCCTCTAGTTAGCCTTTAAAGTTAAATAACTGTTCAACTGTTCAACATTTCAATTCAATCAAAAAAATGTGCAGCTTATCTATTACTTTTCTCAGTCCAAACACATATCTGCTCCAAAATTTTGGACTTTTTATGAACATGACAACTGCCGTCAAGGACAGAACACTATTAGACCAGTCTGGTGTCATTTCTTTATTGCTCACTGGCACTAAGGGGCAAACAGTAATCCCCCCTTAATCACAGTTATTGGGTTCCAGACCCAACAGCGATAAATCAATCTCTGCAAAGTACGACCCCTTTGTGATAAATTGCATATTTCTGTAGTTACAGCATGGAAAACCTGTTTACAGGAATGACGTTTGACATTCCGAGTTGAGTTTTAGCTGGATAACGCAACAGTAGCCCGCGTTATGAGTATTATTATTATTTTATTATTGTTATTGTGCCTGCTGTGAGATAATTCAAACCTTCAATAATAGCCTGTTGTTCTGACGATCAAATCTAGTGCTTGTATGTTTCACCAACTAACCTCATGACCAATGTAGAATACTGCGCATATATATATATATAT
>QODF01000001.1:800308-853227 GCA_024372805.1 Oostethus manadensis
TATATATATATATATATATATATATATATTTGGGAATTGCTATACTATAATGTAAAAACTAGTGTTATTCATTTGTAGCGTAAGTGGGCATTAAGGCTCTGCTCCAGTATCTTTTAGTGTACACAAGAAATTTTTAAAGATGCTGATATTTCTAGTTCATTCCACGTTTAAATAGCTGGAAACAAGTGAGTAGCATAGCAAAAGTGTCTTCTCTATAGTCAAACATGGTAGGGGTAGTGTCATGGTGTGGGGCTGCATAAGAGATGCTAACACAGGAGAGCTCTGATTCATTGAGATCTGACATGTACTGTGACATTGTGAAGCAAAGCATTATCACCTCTTTTTGAGTAACTGGTCTCCATGGCAGTTTTCCAACATGACAATCTGTGGCATCCTCATTTGGAAGGAAAGTGGAAGATCTCATTCACCATCTCAAACAGTCATGTCATCATGAAAGAGGATTACAGTAACAACCTGTGCAACTCACAGCTCACAATAAATATTGACACTTTGGACACAATTTGGACATCTTCACTCTAAGGTCAACTCACTTGTGTTGCCATTTATTTAGAGTCTATATTACACACTGTTAAAATTGTCACAATTTTTGACAATAATAACTGTGTGTTGAGTCATTTTCAATAAACAATAATACTATACTTCTATATAAGATGTACACTGACTACTGTAAAGTTTACCCAAGGAGATTTTTTTTAGTATTTTCTCTTAAGATAAAAAATGCTTGCTGAAATGCAAGGCGTGATCCAAGTCATGGAGTCAAAATGTCATTTTAATTGTGCAAAACTGCAGTAACAAATTGACTCTTTTTGTTGTAATTTGGAGCAAATGGGGGTGGAGGGTGAATTTTGACTGACTTATAAAATAATTTGCAGTTACTCAAAAACAAAAGAAGCTCAAACCATTTTACTTGCACAAAACACCACAAACACATCACAAGAAAATGGGACTATTTTTGGTTTAATTTGGAGGAAATAGGGAGAAGGACTTTTATTGATCTATAAAATAATCTGTAATCTTTCAAAAACAAAACCAGCACAAACCATTATTTTATTTGCACAAATCAGCACAAACACAGCACAAACAAATTGAATTATTTCCCTTTCATTTGGAGCAAATTGGAATCTGGGTGAATTTTAGTTGACCATTGTAGTAATTGCTTAATAAATAATCAACTAACACTGTATAATCCAACAATAATGCAACAGCACAAATTTGAGCATGTTTTTTGATCATGTTGGGGGGGCAAACAGGTAATAGCCTGACAGTTAAATCGGTAATAACTCAAACATTATAACAGCACAAATGATCATTGTAACTGTACAAAGCAGCACAAACAAATGGGACTATTCTGGTTTAAATTAGAGCAAACGGGTGGCTGGTTGAACTTTGATTGATGTGTAAAATAATCTGTACTACATCAAAAAACAGCACAAACATCATGTTAATCGCACAAAACAACAGAAACGCTGCAAAAACGAATGTGACTGTGAGTCATATTTTTTTTTGTTTTGTACTGGATGGGCGGGCAGCTTTACGCAGGTTATTATTCAGATTTTATTGTTATGTAAAACTGCAACTTTCTTTTTGCAGACTTGCCCTTTTTTCAAAAATGCATTGCAACATACAGTTGTATCTGCGTACAAATGAGAGTGCAATGGGAAGTTTGTATTTGTCTCTTAGGGATACACTGACAAATCCAAAATAGACGGAAGCACTTTGTATCAGTTTAGACAAAGACAGGAAGCAGACGTTTAATCTTTTTTTGACACGCCATGATGCAAAGGCCAAGCTCGCTCTATGGAGTGACCCCTTATTGTTCCTCATGCCCTTTCCCCCATATAGTTGTTTGGATAATTGGTATTGCGTCTAATCAATAGATGACCGCCTGACTCAGCCAAGCAAGGCAGTGGCTTTATATTGCATGTTTGATTAGTACAGAGGGTTAGGTGATTTACTTCCACTTTTTTCAAGTCATGTGATGCAGCCACATCCTAAGAAGTGCTTTAATCTAGCCTGCCTGCAATTTTTATTCATTAACTACCATCAGGATTTGACTGATTAGGGCAGTCGTTTTCTATCATGTTCTAGCAGAGTCAGGGTCACAGTAGGAATTTGTACTTAGATCAATTACTTACTTGGGGAATTTTAGGAATGTACACACACACACACAAATATACACATAACACGGGCCATCTTGACGACTGAGCCCATCTTCAGCAGCCATTGCTATTTATTGGATTAAAAGGAAGGAAACTTGCTGTGCAAACAGGCAGACACAATGGCGAGAAAGAGGAAGCAGATTCGATGAAGAAAAATCTCACCTGAGAGGGCAAATGTGACATTCCACACAAGGAAGTTTGTGTTCCATTTGTGTAGGTGTCAGTACAAGCCTGTGCATGCACTAATACTTTATATTACGGTGATCCCTCGTTTATCAAAGTTAACTGGCTCCAAACCCGACCGTGATTGATTGAATTTTAATGACGTAGGATTCCTTGTTTATAAATGGAATATTTTTGTAGGTAGAGCACAAAAACCTATTTCTGACCTTCTAAGTACGTTTTTAGCACCATAAGCTCTCTAGACATAAAATAACACCTTTACACTCATATTACCCAATCTATTTTTCACAATATTAGAAAATATGGCATAATATAGACTCACACATGTTAGTCATATATTTGTATATTATTTACATTTTTTACACTTTGAAAATACTTCATTTAGGCAAAGAAATGTCAATTTAGCTTAAACATGAATAATATTTAACCAATAAAAAGCCATTGTCAACAACAGTGAAGATTTATGAATTATTATATTTTGAAAAAGCATGATAGAATGAAGCCACAAAATTTGTACAGTGATGTGGCAAAGGACGGCTCTAAACTCCCTTTTAGGTTTGTAGATAGCGTGATTGTATCCTTCCACTGCCTTGTAGCAAGCTGTGTGTATCAATTTGACTTCATTTCTTAGGTTCTTTGTCATATAAATGGCTAACAATTACTTTCAAGCGCACTGTTGCGCCTCCTTTTTAATTCTAAGGTTTCATTTCCAATTTGCTGGTATATTAGTTGGAGGTCCACATTCATTTCTCATGGTTCACTGAATAAATTAATTAAAACTGAAATGATTCAGCAGCAGTGGGTTGAGTTTCATGCCAGTTGGGATATGTGTTCCATTGCAAGCACAGAAATCTGTTTTACATTTGACCTGACTGATCAGTGGCTTTATCATAATTTGCATGGTCCAATAATCAAGTCCTCTCTAATCAATGGCATGATAGCCCCAACGAGGAAGAATGTTGCCAGAAATGACATCTATTAAAAACTAAAACGCGGTGGTGCCAATGTAAAATGATTTATGAGTTTCACAAGAAAGAGCGACAGCCGTATGAGCAAAAAGAAAGAAACAAAGCTTGTGACATGAACTCGATGTTAAAGTTTGTTTTTTGCTAGAAACTCCAGTATAATTAAAACTAAAAAGAAGCAAACGTTGTGCTCTTCTGTGATTAAAACCAGGATCAATGTTCATCAATATCATATGGCTCGTTGATACTGGAAATAAAGATTTGTTTTTATTCAAAAGTTATTTGAAAACATCATGTACAGAACATGACTTATTGTAACTCTTTGGGGTCTAATTTCGTTGGCGAGGCGCACCTTCGCCTCGCCTCGCCTGCCAATGGGGTGTGCTTTAGGCGCATTTTGCAATTTGATGCCAGGCTTAGCCTGGCGTAAATGGGCCTTGGTCCCTCCTACCTGCACAAGTGTCAAAGAGGGAGGAAGGCATGACTGGGTTTAACAAAGCCGGATCAAATCATCACCAATCAAATGAGCTCCTCCCCTTACCTTTAATTGTGCCGCTGGCGAAGCGCATTGCAAGTTTCGTTGAATATGGACGAAGACAGCGGAAGACGGCCACTTCGCCCAGACGGAAAGTGATGTTTTGGTCTGGGTGTTCCAAGCTCACAGTGCCTGAATATATGGTCACGCGAGCAGACCTCCACGGGCTGATGATGTAAAACTGGCCTGGGAGGAGATTACAAGTATAGTAAATCAGGTTAGCCCTGACGTACTGAGAATCGGCGGCACCTCAACCGGTGAGACACTGGGTTCGGCGGAGGACACCCAGTCCTCCACCCTCTCAGCTGTCAGCTTTGAGAGTTTTTGAGGGGTTGAGGTTGGTATTACAGGTAAGGTCAGCATTTTTCCCCAATAATAAAGACACTCGTATTTAGTAACCTATATTTATAACACGAAAATGTAATAATATGTATAGGTAATATGAATAAACAAAGACTATGCATAACGGGGATGAAATCGTAAAAGACGCATTGCCAAGCTCATGGTCCGGCCCTTGTCACTTGTGTTTGCATGTGAGATAAAATTGCCCAATAATTAATTACCCAATTAATTATGATAATGTTTGTAATTCTCGGTTACACGATCAAAGATGTCAATATGTTTAATTAATCGTTTATTTACAATTAACCACATCCATATCAGATCCACTGGCATCCAAGGAGGAGGAGAAGGTGGCGCGCGGGACAGAGGGGGTGGCGGCCAGAAGGCGACGGAGCGACAAATGCACACGGGACAGTGAATATAGATCAAGATTTATGTGCGGATTCAGACTAAACTGTGCTTGTTGTGATTATTAAATGCATTCAAATGTGCCTGACATTGTGTAAACCGGCCTGTGGGGTTTTGTGCGCACTGAGCGCCAGTAAGCCCATTTACCACTAGACCGGCTGGTTGGAGCGGGCGAGCTTTCAGCGCACCTTTGGCACAAAATTGTCACTACGTCATGCTGAATGAGTCGGCACCTCCCCTGCTGGGCCGCGCCTCGGGCTACCAAATTGCCTGGGCACTGTGTTACGCTGGACGACATTACCACTGAACCATGGTTGGGAACCAAACACCTGATTCTGTAGACTCAGCAGAATGGGTACCATTTAATTTGTTTGTTATTAATTGATTAGTTTTACATATCAACCTTTTTTTATACTTGCATGACAGTTTAGAGCGTTATTTAAAACACTTTACATGTAATAAGATGTTATGATTGTGACAGTAAATTTTTAATCTCCTTTTTTTCTGGGGGGAAAAACTGTTGAGAAATATGAATAAATCAGATGTTGACTTGGAATGGTTTTTGTTTAACCTTCTTGGCTGTACTTTGAGGTCGCTAACCAAGCGACCCCCTCAGTACTAGGAAAATTTGCTTTGTAAAGAGGGGAATAAATATAACCACTTAATGTGAAATGGCTGCCAAATAATGTAAGCGCAATGTTAGCACAAAGTTGCTTTATATGGTAATGTTTGTTTTGTTTACAGTATGAATATCACAAACTATTAATATCACCAAAAGTGCATCTCTGTTTAAGATGGGAAAAGACATGCAATTTATATTTTTAGTCTTGCAAGGTGATTTAAAACTTGTCTCCTCTCCAAAAGTACAGTATGTTCATTAAACTCTTACAAAGTCGCTCCTCCACCCTTGTGGCTTTCAAGTAAGCACTAAATCATTTACTGGCATAGACATAAACGGCTAGTTGGTGAAATGAGTCAGGTCAAGAAACTCTGACATCGCATTATGAGGTTGTGCTTCCTGATGTGGATGGAACTTGGAAGCACTTCTATACAACCGCACTGCCGTCTCCTTGGAGACGCAGTGGCAGCAAGCGTGCAGCTCGCTTCTCACAGATGCGTTCTGCATTACAACAAGGCAAACAAACAAAAGCGACAACATTTTCATGCTATTCCGAAAGTTTGACAAAATTCAAAGAAAATAGCACCTTGCAGATGTTGGTGCCCCTAATCAACAATGTTTGTATGCGGCAGAGAGGGATAGAAAGTGACGGATGAGCTTTTGCCGGCTTCCATTGTACAGATGTTTGCTTTGGCTGAGCTACGTGGATAGGAACCGTGTTTGTAAAGCTTTGCTCATCATCATTAACAGTTTAGGCAGAAACTGGAACAGTGAACTGGAAGGTTGCAAAATTCATCCATCCATTTTTTATATTGCTTGTCCTCAGAGTCACAGGTACACTGGAGCCTTTCCGAGCTGATTCCGCGTGAAAGAGAGCAGGTTTCACCCTGGGCTGGTGGCCATCTAACTTAAAAGGCACGTATAGACCAACACTCATCCACATTTCCGGACAATTTAGAGTCTCCAATGAGCCCAACAAGTATGTTTTAGGAATGCGGGAGAAACTTACGCATGCACAGGGAGAACATGTACACTCACAGAGAGATGACCAAATGAAGATTGGAACCCTTGATTGACTGTGAGGCCCCAACATGCTAATCACTAGGCCACCAGTCTCCAAACTAAATTCAAAATGTCATTGCTTTCTAATGTACGTATTACTATTTATTATTACCATAATATTATTATTATTATTAAAAATGGATATATATATTTAATGTTTTTAACAGCATGCTTGGAGATATGATGTGCTTTTGTGCTATTGCTATAGAATTGGCTTCTTTATTTTAGAATGTAAAATTTATGTCTAAATCAACGAATGTAACCATTGAATCGTATCAAATCCTATCATTTGTACGCTGTATCAAATCACTCTGCATTTAAAATATATCGTCTTTGATTGCATCTTAACCCGTGTATCTAGACATGTATCAAATCGTTTACCACAAAGATTAAGCGCGATTAATTATAAGTTAACTTTGGACAAAATGCAATTAATTGCACTGCACCGCCATACAAGCTGTCCTCAACTGGGGCAGTAATGGACCAAAGTAATGTATACCAACCGCTGCAAAACCAAAGAAGAAGAAGAAGCTGCCCTCCCGTTGGTTATCTCCCATCATCCTTTTCCTCCCAGAAGGGAACCAGTGTGGACACCAAGGTTAGGTTGATCGCGTTCACTATTGAGCAAACAAACCATACTAGCAGTGCAAAGGATCCAGAGTTTGTTTAACCCAAAGCAAACATAATGCAATGTGAACACACACTTTCAATCATAGTTTAGAATTCATAGTCTCATAAAATTTGGATTCAAATTGAATGAAACATAATGCTAGTTTTGATAGAGGCTGTGCCTCAATCTGAAGAAAAACCACTGTTGCATCCTACCAGTAATTACCTGTACTATACTGTATGCATTTCTGTTTTATTTACAGTGCATAGGCACTATTTGATATGTTATAGCATTTGGGATGCTGGACAGGGTTTCATCCACCCCGCCACAGATTGTTGAACATTAGTGGTCTGACCTTGACTTGTGTGGTTTAGCTTTTTTGTTTTTCTATCCACACAGTAACTAAAAATGTCTCGGGGTAAAATAAAGGACAAGCAGTTGTTGAGTTCATTCTTGACAGTTGAATGAATGAGTTGTTATCCCATTCATTAGCAGAAAAGTATTCTTTGGATTACCTTTGGTTGGTTTGGGTTTTAACAGAACTAAAAACACCTGAAACAAAATATTGTATGGTGGTGTAAATCTGGATTAAGATACACTCATGATCGAAATTTTAAGACCAGTTGAAAAGAGTTTCAAAATGCAAAAAGACGTTAGAAATGAGAGTGGACAAAAAACAAAATTGAGTAAGCAATTTGTTGCAAACTATTAAAGTGAAATAGGCTGTTCGTCAGTTGAGCAAAAGTTTAGGCCTTTAAAAAAACAAAATCTTGACAAAAACGTGGATTCAATGTCATTTTCTGTCAGGTTTTCACGTTGTCAAGATCGCAAAAAAGCTTTCTGAGCTTGTTGAGCTGCACAAGCAAGGCCTCTCGCAGCGCACCATTGCTGCCGAGGTTGGACGACGTAAGACAGTCATTTGAAACTTCTTAAAATATCCTGAAGATTATGAATAAAAAAATTTAAAAAATTATAAATCTCATTGACCCTGAGCCAAAAGATTGCACTAGCTGTCCATACATGGGACGATCCTCAGCCCAAATGAAGGTTGTTACTGGTGCTGAGTGCTGTCCAATGACCATCAGACGGCATCTGGGAGAGAAGGGTTTTAGGAACAAAAGGGTCTTCAAAGGCCTTGCCTCCTCCAACGACACTAAATTGCCCCTTTGTCATTTCCGGGAGCGCACCAAACATGGGACATTGAAAGGTTGAAGTTTTATTTTCTGATGAGAAAAACTGTAACCTTGACGTTACTGGCATGACAAGGCGGTCCCACCTGAGATGTTTTACACAGGGCACATTGGAGAAGGCACCGTCATGATTTGGAGAGCTTCAGATTGTGCAGGAACGTCAAACGGCAGTTGGCTATGTGGAGATGTTGCAGAGGGAAACCCATCATGGCTGAAGGCCTTCAATTGAAAAAAGACACACATAGTTATGTTTGTCTTTTTTACAACAAGACAACGCTACACTTCACAATGCCCGCCTGGCAAAGGACTTCTTCCAGAGGAATGTTAAATTTTGGACAATCCTGCATATTCCTCTGATCTAAATCCAGTTGGGAACATTTGGGGATGGATTGCTAGGGAAATTTACAGATACCCTCTGAGAGATCATCTTCACCAGCTGGAGCAACATTCTCACTGGAAAGGGGGGGTTGGGTGTTTTGAGTTATGGTCTTAAACTTTTGATCAGCTGATGAACAGCCTATTTCAAGGTAATGGTTGCTTGCAATACATTGCTAGTTCTCATTTCTTCCTTTTGCATTTTGAAGCTATACTTCAAACCTCCTTACAATTCAAGAGCGCAAATTGGGAATTCCTGCTATTTTTTAACTGGCCTTAAAAATCAGGAGTGTATATAAGTTTACTGTCTCACATAACAGTGAGAGTCATTCTGTATTCATTATTGGAAACTGTAGACCAAGTTGGACCACAAGAAAAGGCCGTCTTTGTATTTTAGTGCGAGAATCTGAAGGTGATTTTAAAAAGTATCTATGAAAAGCACTCAGCACGCAAGGAAGTTCCTTTGAATGTGCCGACTATCTGGCTTTTCTGCACTCCTCACCATGATGACACTAATTAAAACAGAGAGAAGATAACAGGTCTCCTCCCACATGGCCTGCTAATATCCATTATATGAATGTGAGTGTGGGTTCTGGCTGTGTGTGTATTTCCCCCCCCCTCAAAAAAAATCCATGGCAACAGAAAAAAAAATGTTTTGTCACTCCTGAAGGCTGCCACCACGTACAATTTTCACTTTATATTTTAGCTTCTTCTCATGGTAAAAAAAAGTCTATAAAACATGTAATCAAAATAAATATTTAAAAAAATGCATCCATGCTGTTTTCACACCTGACGAAACAAACCAAGCGTTGCTTGAGTCGCACAAACAAAACAAGGTGGGTGAGAAACGAGAGTGTGTGGGATGAGAATGAGACAGCTGCCAACATGAAGGAGAGCGACTGCAGCTGCAGAATCTCCGGCAGAAAGTTTGGATGTGCATCGTATGCTCACTTGTTCTTATGGCCATGGATGGAAGAAGCATACAGTATGTAACACACATTGAAGGAAAGGCAGAGTGCAGCACTGCAACAAGAGGACACCAAGGGTCAAACTTGATGGTCCACAAACAAGTAGAAGCTCTACTGCGTATTCTGTAGAGTAATCTTAATGTGCAGTGTTAAACAAGACACTTTGCATAAGAGTAGTGCAGAAAAAAAACTGCACTGTAAAAAAAAAAAAAAAGATAAGTTATGCTGTATTTAGTATTTTTACTTGTATTTAGTAAGGTTCTTCGTTAACGTAAAAAATGTATGCTACAGTTTTTCCTCGGTCTGCGTGCATTTTCCGGTTAGCGTACAATCTCTCACGGAAGACTACTGTTGACGTAGACACACCACACTGACACAATCTTCCTACTTTGCCATGACATATAATTTATTAATTTTAAAGGATTTCTCACCTTCTTTCTAAAAATGCTGCATTCATGAGCTGAGAAACAGAGTTGAATTGGAGAATCAACTCATGTCAAAACAAGAAGGTAGTGGTGGTTGATTTCACTGCCTCATTGTGTCTTTGGGGACAGTTTTCAAGAATCACGTCTTCAATGAAGGTGAAAGTAACCTTAAATGTTCATTTATCCCTTTCATTTTATACTGTATGTGTTTATATGCATTTCAAATTGTTTGCTGCATTTACAAATACAGTTGTAAAACTACAAAAAACATGTTTTTTGGTGGATTAATTGGTAAAACTATTTGGTTAGCATTCATTTTTGGATAGAGTCGGACCATCTGGAATGTATTAGTGACACTAACCAAGGTTCTACTGTTTATACACTACAGTATATTATTATGTCCATCAGAACAATCAAAGGGCACCCTAATGAGGTCAATTTTGACTTTGGAGGAGGACTCAAAGAGTCTACTCTGGATTTTAACTACAAGACTTTCATCAACCAGTCAATGGGGAGTAGTCACCTACGAGCGTCACACACTATAAATTGCCTTCATGTACATATCCATACACAAAACTCAGCATCTTTGTACTTAAACCTCTAGACTCTAAAGGTGAATCCCAATAACATTTTCAGTTTTCTCCACCACTATTATTTATATCTAGCAGGATATTTTTATTGTCTTGAAAATGTTTGTTTTTTATATTCAGAAGGGGTGTTGTTTACGGTGCTGTCCAAAAGGCCACCACTATCAGAAACTATTATATAGAAAAAAAGGATAAACAGGATTATTCTAAAGCTATAAAACCGAGTTCCACCAAACTTTGTTGCGTGGCACCACGGACCTTACAATGCATACAATTTTGGTGAGGATCTGGATAAAGGGGCTATTACAGGAAACATTTTGATTGCATCAAAAGGAACGGCCCACAAACCAGAATCATGATCTTCCCATAAACCAGGAGGTAGTCTGCTAATTAAGTAATGGACAGACAAGCAAAGGCAAATATACTCCAATTGCTCATACTCTTTTTTTATATATAACGGTAATTTTATGAACTATAGAGCACACCGGCATGTAAGTTGCACCGACTACATTTGGAGAGAAAAAGATTTGTACACATAGGCCGCACCTGTCCCACCTATTTACTATTTGGAATATTTAGTAAACAGAAAAACACTACATAGCGTGGTACCAAAATGAATATTTTAGTAACCTTTTCCTCTCCCAATTTTATTGTAAAAAGTCAAATACACCTTATATATTTCTTTCAGTTGCTATGAGGCAGACAGGGTCACGCAGCCACCTCGGTCAGCTGGAGGTAGCCTAAGTAGCTGTGATTTATAGTTCCTTATCTGGGTGTTTATTTTGCGTGAAAAGCCTCAGTGTATGCACTTTTACATTCTAATGATATAAGCCCTTTGATATAAGTCCTTTTTGTCTTCAGCAGACAGCAACGTTGAATGTTCTCTCTGCTTGACAAGCGCCTTTTTAAAGCTTTGGGTAAGAAAATAGTTAAGACAACTTGGTTTTGTGGACAATATTTCACTCATTCATTCATTTTCTATACCGCTTATCCTCATTAGGGTATGCTGGAGCCTATCCCAGCTGACTTTGGGCGGGAGGCGGGGGTACACCCTGGACTGGTCGCCAGTCAATCGCAGGGCAGACATGTAACCATTTACACTCACAATCACACTCTAATGGACTCACAATCACACTCTAATGGACATACAGTTATTAGAGTCGCCAATTAACCTAATATGCTTGTTTTTGGAATGTGGGAGGAAACCGGAGTACCCGGAGAAAACCCTCGCACACACGGGGAGAACATGCAAACTCTACACAGAGATGCCCGACAGAGATTCGAACCTTGAACCTCCTGATTATGAGGCCAATGTGCTATCCACTCATCCACCGTGCAGCCCTGGACAATATTTATTCATAGAAAATTGCCAAAACTTAAATATATATATTTTTACTTTGATTAAATAAACCAATCAAGTCATCTTCTTTAATATCACATTTGAACAGCTTCATAATTCCTTCATCACACACTTTGTCAGTCTCTCTCAGCCAAGAGTTTCATTTTATGATAAATCCGGTCTTAGTGGATGTATGTGCTCTATTTAGTGACCTTCTAGTTGTAAGTGGTCATTAAAGTATGGCTTAAACAGCAGATCTTATGGTGGCAATAAGATCTTTGCACACAACTATATGCGTTTTGACTGCGGTGTGGGAACAGATGTTTTTAATTTATTTATGCATGTAATTATTTCTGATTTCTGCAACTTGTTTAATATTAAAAATCATTACAGCAGTTTTACATGCATGTTTGAAAATGAACTGACCCACAACCTTAAAGCTGAGGTATTGTATGTACCAAACTGACTATGTGGTACCATTGCACCCCTAAAGTATGCTATATTCCAGATACATTCAAAGGCATAGCGGTAGATAATATCCAGCGCAGTATAATCAGTGAACTGGGTGATGCAGCCACATGACAGCAGGGTACTATGGTTTTATGACCCACATTTATCACTCCTCATGCACTTCCAAGACCTTCTTTGACCTTGCGCTGTTTAGGTAAAGGAGGGATCCGATTCCACACGGCTACCTCTGCTGCTTAAAGGCTAATTGCTTGTTGAAAGGCAGACAGGCAACTCTAAATGCACCACTTCATACAAAGATACTGTACAGAGTTTGTGATTGATAATGAGCTAAAGATTATGACTATTCAGTTGGTGAGTTGGGTTAACCGAAGATGGGTAGAAGAGGTTGCCGCCACAGGACTGGGTGCCTTTTTATTTCTAAACAGAAGCCCTTCTGAATATAAAAAATAAACATTTTCAAGACAATAAATATCGTGCTAGATATAGATAATAGTGGTGGAGAAAATTGAAAATGTTATTGGGATTCACCTTTGGAGTCTAGAGGTTTAGGTACAAAGATGTTGAGTTTTGTGTATAGATATGTACATGAAGGCAATTTAAATGCGTTTCAGTGGGAGAAGATACTTGGAAAAAGGTGACTTTCAAGAACAATTCACACTTGCAGGTGACTACTCTCCATTGGCTGGTTGATGAAAGTGTTGTTGTTCAAATCCAAAGTAGACTCTTTGAGTCCTCCTCCAAAACGATGAATTAGGGTGCACTTTGATTGTTCTGATGGACATAATAATACACTGTAGTGACAAAAGTCATTAAAAATTCCTTATTCTCCTCCTTTTTGTATGAAACGAGTACAGCTCATCATTATCCGTAATTGTGATGAAGGAAAATCCTCATTGAGTAACTGCCTCTTCACGCCAGTCACACCCAGCGCTCGCCCCTCCCTAGACAACCCCTTGCTACATGCCTCCATGCCGCTCACTCTTGCACACACAAACACAATCCAGCTTGAGTCCAGCTCACGTTCTCTATTTCACTCTGTATCATATTTAAAGTTACTTGGTAAACTTGTTTGTTTCGTACCGTATGGACCGCATTTGCCAAAACAGAAACAGGCTCGTGTAGTGTTGGATTTGCCTCCACTCCAGACATTTTCCTCAGCTCAGCTTGTATTGAAAGTTACTCAGTAAACTTGCGTCGTAACGTGCACGGGGCATCTGGCAAGTCGTAACAAGTCGCAAATTTCCAATATCAAAAAAATGTGTACATTTACGAAAAAAGTGTCGTATATTTAGGGCTTTATTATTTATTTACCATGTGTACATTTACGAGAATCTCATGTACACATTTACGTGTACATTTATTCATGTACACAAAAATGTACACATTTTTTAGCGTAAAATTACAACTCAAAATTTGTTTTCAGTGTGGCCCTAATACTTGTCGTGATTAGGGTATGTAAGGGTGCTGATAGAGGGGAAAAACTGTATTGACAACTACAGAACCGTAAAAAACCAAGTATTTCTTCCTCCTCATGTCTTTGACCACACGCATCATTCTTTATCAAAACTAAACAAGGTTTTATGGTGGCAACAGCTGGGGTCAGAAGAGACTGATTCTATTTCCATTACATCCTTTGGGAGACTGTATTGTAGTTGACATGGTTGACCAGACCCCCGGAATGAGTTGTGTCCCACTTAATTATATCTAGATTTTAAATGTATTCCACATTTAAAGGTGCTAGCGTTAACAATGGTTTTCCTGACACACACAAAATAGGCCTATGGTATGATTTGAGTGAGAATGGAGGATGGAAGTGGCTCTAATGCTCTATTTGTGAGTGCGGGAGTTTCTAAGGACACGGCTGCAGTAAGATTGCCTCACAGATGGACCCATTGGGATTCTGCTATTAAAGGGCGTCCGCTTCAGTGGCAAACGAGTCACTGGTGGTCAAATGCTTGCCTGCCAACTTCTATCAAATCGTTGTACAAAACAAGAGTAACTCATTAATTGCAGCATTTAAACTGGCATGTGAGAAGTAAGTCAGTAGCTCATCCTGTAGCACTGTTATTATGCTTGCAGGAATGCTTGTTAGGCTTTTGACAGTTGAAACGCGAGTATTAATGTGTTTAATTCTTCTTTGTGCACATGTATCTTAAGAACTGTGTTATTAAAAAGGATTTTTCAGTACAGCTGATGCCTCTTAATGTTAAATTGATATTTAGTTGTCCCTCGTTTATCCTCGGTTAATTGTTTCCAGACCCGACCGCAATAGGTGAATTTTTGCAAAGTAGAATTCATTATTAATGAAAATTATATTTTTGTAGTTACAGCATAAAAAATGATCTTCTAAGAACATTTTTTACATTATTAGAGCCCTGTAAACATTAAGTAACACCCCTAGAGACACCCTAGAACCTTTATGTATTTCCTAATATGGTAGACATGGCAAGCAATAATAAGACAAAATAACTCACATAGTAGTAGTAGTAGTTTTATTCGGTCATTTCAAATAAAATGTACACCATTAAATACATGTATACGTACATAATAATCCTTTCATGACCGAAAGGGTTTAGGCTGAAGTAACAGATACTTATTACGCCTAACCCTGTTTAAACTGTAAGGAAATCCCAAGATAATACAACGTATCAACAGACATATGCCATTTTTCACATGTTAGCATTGGGGAAGTTCCTTGTTGTCGTAGTATCTCAAACATAGTGTAGATCCAACACCTGGCATTAAAAAAAGATTGACATGCCTATTATCCATCCTCACTATGACATTTGTCACTTGACTGATGTGCAGGACAGCCAATCTAACATTAATGCGCCCTACACAGACGTACACGCCGCTGCACACCACTTACGTGCAGGCTGCAGGATTCCTGAAGTGACAAATGAACCGAATATTTGTTTGGGAAATATTTCCAATACATATTACAATTGCAAAATGAATTCAACCTTAGAAATTTTTTTGCAGAGTCATACCTGTTGCCAGTTATTTATCAGCATGAAGGCATGTGTTAAAATGAGGTGGATGTTGATGTGTGATCTACGGGGAAGTTGTTTTTAGTCTCTAGTCTGCATGCATGATGAGGACAGGGAAAGACAGCTTTTTCAATTGTCCCCTACATACCAGACAGTGCATGGACATGCTCAAATTACCACAGGCCAATTGGTCAAATGCTTTTTAAAGCAATCCCAAAAGCTCTTGTCAGTGACTCTCTGCATTCGTAGCATCTGCAGCAGGAGTAAGCAAACTGCGGCCCGGGGGCCACATCCGGCCCGCCAGGCGTTTGAATGTGGCCCGCCAGATGCTTCCAAAGTGTTATATACATTTTTAACATACATGCTGGCAACATGACTTGCAAGTAATCAAAAGTCATTCTGAGACAACATTTTGATGGTTTAAGTAGCCTTTTCACATGCAGCGATCCAGACAACTACCTCTACCCCCGGTGCCAAAAAAACACACAACAACAAACCTACCCAATTCACTGTCTGGGAAGTAAAAAAAGGAGGGATGTCGACATACTCCTAAATAGTCAATGTTTTATCGTTCATAGTTTATCTTGTATATCATACATCCTTTATTCATGCATATTGTGGGTGTCTTATTCAGCAAAAAAAAACAGTTAAATTATTTTTCGTTATTCGATGTGGTCTAATGTTTAAAGTGCTCCTGAAAAAAGGTACACAAGAAAATAGCAGATTGTATGATGCATTTATAAATAAAATAAGAGAAATAATTCCAGGTGGACGGTTAGAATAATAAGATTAAATTGTGTGTGTGTATCAAATATAAAGTCTGTCAATGCGGCACGCGAGTCAAAATAATTGCCCACCCCTGATCTACAGGACACGAAATCCCCCTGTCGGGCGATTCTCTCAAGTAAATGATTGCGAGGTAGGGTTCATCTCAGGTTGGGCTGTGATCTCCCCAGGCTGAGCCTAATCTTGCAGAAGTCAAGCTTGAAATGGTATTCCTCTGTGATCTGAGGCTTGTGCTTGTTATCTACCAGCAGTAGGGAAATGGTTCTGAATGAACCAGAACATCGGCCGTCCTGGCCTTGTCAAGTTGTCCACAAATCGGGTCGCTAACACAAGCACAGATGCTTAACACGCTTAAGAATTTCCGCAGTTTCAAGCCGGATGCTATTCCCGTATTGTTTGCTCCTAAGGGAGGTCAGGCCACTATATCCTTTGGGGGTTGGGGTGTTTTTATCATCTGAGCAGCACGCAGGGAGGCGATATTGGGATGGTGAAATACTGTACACAAATAAGATGTATTCTTCAGTGAGGAAATGTGGGGGAAAAGTAAAGAACACGCAAGCAGTGCGTGTCGTTACAGTGGCAGCAAGATGAACCACAGGCATGGCTCAGATTATGATCAAGTGGACTTCACTAGCCAGAGCAGGAAAAGCTTTTAGTCAAGTCAAGCAGAGAAACCAAGGCAAGTCAGAGACATAAAAAGAATCCCAGAGGCTTTAAGACCACTTTACAGTAATGGCACGATAAATGGTTAAGAAACGGATTAATAATTAGATAACATTTTGAACTTATTAAACTCCTACAAGTCATTAGATAGGAACAGGAGTGACTTCTTGCTTGCCAAATAGAGAAACTACATATAACAATACTGTTTTGCATGATAAATGACTTAATTATGATATGCATACCACCTGACAATAACACTTTCAATCTGACAAGTAGAAACAGTAGCTCCTTGTGACCAAAGGCTGCTGGACAAAGTGCAGCAGTAGCTTGAACAGGTAAGTAAAAGCAGGGTGCTGACAGCATCATCATGGGCCTGCTTACAAACCTTTTACAAGGTAGTCAAGTTGTGAAAGTTGTATCCAGCTGACGACAGACTTCAACATCCGCATCTGCTTCAGACAGCCGCAACATCAGTGGTTCTCAGACTTGTTTACACCAGGCCTTCAAAGTATTTTGCTCCGCAAGTTCCACTGCTTTTGCTATCACTATTACACTTGTGGGTAATGAGCTCAGGCAAGGTAAATTCAATTACTGTACATTTCAATGGGTAACACATTCGCCCCTCGCCATAATGCGGGTTCACTTTTCAAACATGTATTCATGAATAATGGTAATGGTTTAATTTTATTTGAACATGCATATAAATGACATTAGAATACATCACTTAATACAATCGACCGTTCCACATGTCCAAAAGGAGGAGGAAGAAGCAAAGCTTAGCTATTCCTACACTCGTAGGTTTTTCCTAATTTCAATACATTTGTAGATTTCCTGCAGTTCGTAAGTTTAAAATGCATAATTAAGGTAATGTGACAGTGTGTTAAATAGTAGTCATGTCCTTATCATAATAAACCATGCTGTTTTCTGGTTAATATATATATATTTATATATATATATATATTTAGAAGAATATGCATTCCATATCCGAGAACCATGGGCTCGGACTTGGAGGTGCTGATTCTCATTCCAGCCGCTTCAGACTCAGCTGCTAACCGATCCGGTGAGAGTTGAAGGTCACTGCTCGATGAAGCCAACAGGACCACATCATCTGCAAAAAGCAGAGATCGAATCCTGCGGCCACCAAACTGAAACTGCTCAAAGCCCTGGCTGCGCCAAGAAATTCTGTCCATGAAAGTAATGAACAGAATCGGTGACAAAGGGCAGCCCTGGCGGAGTCCAACCCTCACTGGAAACAGGTTCGACTTATTGCCGGCAATGCGAACCAAACTCTGACACCGGTCATACAAACCGCCTGGATTAGGTGGTCCGATACCCCATATTCCCGGAGCACTCCCCACAGTATTCCCAGAGGAACACGAATGGAATGCCTTCTCCAAGTCTACAAAACACATGTAGACTGGTTGGGCAAACTCCTATGCACCCTCAAGGACCCTGCCAAGAGTATAGAGTTGGTCCACAGTTCCACGACCAGGACAAAAACCACACTGCTCCTCCTGAATCCAAGATTCGACTATCCGGCAGATCCTCCTCTCCAGAACCCCTGAATAGACCTTACCGGGACGGGTGAGGAGTGTGATCCCACGATAGTTAGAACACACCCTCCGGTCCGCCTTCTTGAAAAGCTGGACCACCACGCCGGTCTGCCAGTCCAGGGGCACCGACCCCGACGTCCACGCAATGCTGCAGAGTCGTGTCGACCAAGACTCATCCACCCACGGGGCCTCTCCACCAAGGAGCTTTTTGACCACCTTGGTGACCTCAGCCCCAGAGATAGGCGAACCCGACTCAGAGTCCCCAGGCACTGCTTCCATGTTGGAAGGCGTGTCGGTGGGATTGAGGAGGTCTTCTAAGTATTCCCTCCACCAATCCACAACATCTTGAGAGTTCAGCAGCACACCCTCCCTACCATACACGGTGTTGACTGTGCACTGCTTCCCCCGCCGGAGACAGCGGATGGTGGTCCAGAATCTCTTTGAAGCCATCCGGAAGTCGTTTTCCACGGCCTCTACAAACTCCTCCCATGTCCGGCTTTTTGCCTCAGCGACCGCCAGAGCCGCAGACCGCTTGGCCTTCCGGTACCTGTCGACTGCCTCCAGAGTCACATGGGCCAAGACGGCCTGATAGGACTCTTTCTTCAGCTTGACGCCATCCCTCACCACTGGTGTCCACCAACGGGTTCTGGGATTACCGCCACGACAGGCACCGACCACCTTACGGCCACAGCTCCGATCGGCCGCATCGACAATGGAGGCACGAAACATCGCCCACTCGGATTCAATCTCCACTGCCTCCCTCGGAACATGGTCAAAGCTCTCCCGCAGGTGCGAGTTGAAACTCCTTCTGGTAGGGGACTCTGCCAGGCGTTCCCAGCAGACCCTCACAATGCGTTTGGGTCTGCCAGGTCTGACCGGCATCCTCCCCCACCATCGGAACCAACTCACCACCAGGTGGTGATCAGTTGACAGCTCCGCCCCTCTCATCACCCGAGTGTCCAAAACATGTGGTCGCAAGTCCGACGACACAACCACAATGTCAGTCCTCGAACTGCGGCCCAGGGTGTCCTGGTGCCAAGTGCACATGTGGACACCCTTATGCTTGAACATGGTGTTCGTTATAGACAATTCGTGACAAGCACAGAGGTCCAATAACAAGACACCGCTCGGGTTAAGATCAGGGGGGCCGTTCCTCCCAATCACACCTCTCCAGGTCTCACTGTCGCTGCCAACATGAGCGTTGAAGTCACCCAGCAGAACAAGGGAATCCCCCGAGGGAGGACTCTCTAGTACTTCCTCTAAGGACTCCAAAAAGGGCGGGTATTCTGAACTGCCATTTGGCGCATAAGCGCAAACAACAGTCAGGACCCGTCCCCCCACCCGAAGGCGTAGGGAAACTACCCTCTTGTTTACTGGGTTAAACTCCAACGTGCAGGCTTGGAGCTGGAGGGCAACAAGAATTCCCACCCCTGCTCGTCGCCTCTCATTGCCGACAACACCAGAGTGGAATGAAGTCCAGCCTCTCTCTCGAGAGGACTGGTTCCAGAGCCCTTGCCGTGTGTTTAGGTGAGTCTGACTATATCTAGCCAGAATGTCTCCACTTCACGCACCAGCTCAGGCTCCTTCCTCGCCAGAGAGGTGACATTCCACGTACCGACAACTAGCTTCTGTAGCCGAGGATCGGACCGCCAAGGCCTCTGCCTCCGGCCGCCACCCAGCTCTCTTTGCACCCGACCCCTTTGGCCCCTCTCACAAGTGGTGAGCTCATGGAAGGAGGGACCCACGTTACCTTTTGGGGCTGTGCCCGACTGGGCCCCTGTGGTGCAGGCCCGGCCACCAGACGCTCGCCATCGTGCCCCGCCTCCGGGCCTGGCTCCAGAGGGGGGCCCCGGTGACCGGGCGAGGGAAAACAAAGTCCAATATACAAGCACATTTTAGGTATTTTTACTCAAATTGAACATATCCAAGCATAAAACTGGCTAAATGACAAATATAAGGGATTATGAAAACGGATTCAAAAATGTGATGCTACGTTTGTAGTATTCTATACTGGTCACTAGGTGTATGTAACGTTAATGTAATGTTTGGTGAGACACACAAGCATCAGACACGCAAGCATGAGTCTTATTTATGTCTTAAATGGCTTATTTACTGTAATTATCTTTACTATATTGGTATTCCGAGTGAAACGATGGATTTATGGGTGTTATTTATTGTCTAGAGGTCTCTAATAATGTTAAAAAACGTATTTAGAAGGCAGTGGCAGCTGCTGGTCATTGAAGGCCTTACATCAGAAATGTGTTTATCTATGTATATGTAATTTATAAGTAAATATATTTAAATTCTACCCCCTGTTCCTAAGACAAAGTCACTGAAGAACGGTAAAGTCTCTGCCTCAGTTCAGAACATCCATCCATCGATTTTCTATACCGCTTATCCTCATTAGGGTCACAGGTATGCTGAAGCCTATCCCAGCTGACTTCAGGCGGGGAAGAAGGGTACACCCCGGACTGGTCGCCAATCAATTACAGGGCAGACAAACAAACACACTCACATTCATACCTATGGACAATTTAGATTCGCCAATTAACCTAACATGCATGTTTTTGGAATCCGGGAGGAAACCTGAGTACCCAGAGAAAACCCACACACTCAAGAACATGCATGGGGAGAACATGCCAACTCTACACAGAGATGCCCTACAGAGATTCAAACCCAGATCTCCTGACTGCGAGGCCAACATGATACCCACTCATCTACCATGCGGTCCAGTTCAGAACAACGGAATGAAAAATTTGGAAAATGGATGTTTATACTTCAAGATCGCAGATTTGCTCATTTCACTGTCAGTCAAAAAGGGATTCCACCTCAGACAGATCCTCCGATCACAATGCAGAAGCCGAGCAACCCATAGACTGCCCCATAGACTCAGATGTCCGATGGGCGGGACAAAGCCCAGCATTTATCCAATGACCGTGGAACGACCCACTTTACGCTTTCCCATTGAAATCAGTAGACCCACAGCGTCCGACTATGTAAAAATGCTGTGGTTGGGCTGAGACGAATGAGATGCAAGTCATACCAGTAACCTGTGATAAGTAGCTGATTGTGAACAAAAGATGAAGGTATTCTAGCGCATATTCAATGAAATGTACACACAGCAGTACTTTTTTGAGACATTTTAGGGCTTAGAGCAATCACCACTGTTAGAAGGTCAAAACAGGTTTTCTATGCTCCTACTGTGCAAATATTCTATTTACATACAGTACAAGGAATTCTACTTCCTCTTCTGCAGAAATTTGCTTATCACGGTCTGGTCTGGAACCAATTAACCGCAATAAACGAGAGATAACCATACATGTACTTCTTGTCTACAGGAGAACCTCGACATGCAGCATCAGTAATCTCATAAAGCTGAGTGCTCAGAATCTGCAACAGATCAGGGGCTAAGGAGCGGGTCGCCTTCAATCCCAGTCCTTCAAGCAACAAATCCAATAATTTATAGCTTACTGAACCTGAACCAGAACCAGGCAGACTGTCTAGTGAAAGACCATCTTCACGGTTTACAAAAAGGCACAATAGGTTAAAGAATTCAAATTGTTTAACTGTTGAGTTAATGTGCAACTAAGTAATTCAACTAAAAGTCCCTTTAACACACACATTTGCATTCTGGTGCACATTCGATTTAAGGATTAGTCCACGTCACACCTCATTTCACAGTACTTAACTCATATTTCAGGCCTGTTGTTGCGGAAGAATGAATATTGGCTCCACAAATTCTAAGAAGGCAATTACCTCCACCAAGAAGGATATGTTTTTAGCAGCCTGGGTTTGACGGATGGATGGATGAATGGATAGTTGGGATCGCATTTGGGGGTTTAATAATGGCATCACCCCCGCGATAAATAATAGTACACGCAACACAGGAAGGGTGCATCTATTGCCAAACTGTCATTTTTGTGTGCAGCGCTTCAGAAGTGGAACAGTTTTATCATGGGGTATCCTTCCTTTTTCATTAGACTGAACAGATATTGTAATTAGAACTAAGGCGTGTAACCCAACTGATGATTGACTGTGTCTCAAAATTTCTGTAGACTGCCTACAAAGCAAAGACTTTGAGATTTATAAAGCTCTTAGCAGTGCTGATGGGCCCAGACCTATTTTCATTACAAGTCCCTGATCCTCCTTGGTGGACAATCTCATGGTCCATAACAATTCTCAGGATGAAAATATCTCCCTTCTCCGAGATGTTTGGCCATGGCTGATGTCAAGAGAGTGATCTGTTAAGCCTTATTTGGAACTTATTTACAAATCTCCATGCAAAGTTTATTTTGACTCATGTACTTTTTCCCGTTAGGCATGTCCTGCAAAAAGATTATGGGATTCTTTGCTGTTCACACCCACCTACTGTATGTCTCAAACCAGAATGCATCTGAACCTTGACTTCAGCTACAAATCAATTGCATCTGATGCATCCACGGCCAGTCATAGCGAATCTGTATTCTCCGTTGCCAGTTATTGACCTCCCACTGTGAGAGCCCACTCCATGTCCACATTTGCTGAAGGATCAGAAGATGAGATTTATCACAGCAGCAAAAACAGATGAGCCTATAAATAATAGAACTATCTTTGGGAAGCACAACTCTGTTCACCAAGTAAAGCATCCCTCTTCGTTGGACATTTGAGATGGGAGTCATCATACTCATGATGATTTAGTGAAACATCTTGGTCACATGAAGATATGTTCATGAAAAAAAACAGCGTGTGTATAATAGTGTATGGAGAAGTGTATAATGAAGTTGCATACTGTATAATATGCAACTATACTCTGAATATACTCTGAATATGCCTGAAGGACACATCATAAAGAGGGAACAAGGAGAGAAGTCATTTTCCCACTAGTTTTCAGCCATTATAATTTCAGTTACATGTTATTTACATTAGCATCTGCTTGGTAAAATTATTGTACTAAGCAACCAAACCCGGTTCTACATTATAATAAATGTAATAAAAATCTTTTTTTATAATTTTCACATGTCTCCTCTTCACCTACATCACTGATATTCTTCTGTGGTGGAATCACACACACACAAAGAAACTCAATCGATTCCACTGTTGGAGCATTAGGCTTTGGAGTTGTTTAATAATATATCATTTAAAACAACAATAATTTTACCTTTTTCAGCTAGATAAAAAGACTCATTGCGCTCAAAACCTCTTTCACAAGAGTGACCTGGCCAATAAAGGTAGCAGCAGCATATATCATACTGAACAAAAGTAACAACAATAAGAAAAACGAGGAAATACACGGAATTTTAAAAAGTACAAGTGTTATTTATGGAACGCAGGGTGTCTTTGAAGGATTTCCGCTGTCAGTTTCCTAAGATAGAGCAGAAGGCTGCCAATGAAACACAATGTGACCATTTCAGTTCAGATTGAAGGGCATTCCAAGCATCATCATTTGTTTTTAATTAGGGTTTTTTCCCCACCTATTAGCAATTGTGGTTGATTCATATAAACTGAATTATATTACAATATTTACATATCGTGTGTACATAATTCAACCTGAGACCGCACGGTGGCTGAATGGGTAGCATGTTGGCCTCACAGTCAGGAGGTTCTGGTTTCGAATCTCCGTTGGGCATCTCTGTGTGGAGTTTGCATGTTCTCCCCGTGCGTGTGTGGGTTTTCTCCGGGTTTCCCCGGTTTCCTCCCACATTCCAAAAACATGCATGTTGGGTTAATTGGCGACTCTAAATTGTCCATCGGTATGAATGGTTGTAGGTCTTTGTTTGTCTATATGTGCCCTGCGATTGACTGGCGACTAGTCCAGGGTGTACCCCGCATCAGGCTCCAGCATACCAGCGACCCTAATGAGGATAAGCGGTATAGAAAATGAATGAATGAATCATTCAACCTGTAGTTTCCAAAAAATAAACTGAGAAATAACTAAAAGGGAGAGAAACTGCAACAACCCAGAGCATTCCCAAAACATAAAATGGAATGCACTCCACAGCCGAACAAGCACACTGACTAGATTGCCGGAAAAGACATCGCAAAAAGTGCTGTTGTTTTTGTTAGCAATAGAGATCAAATGAGCTCAGCAGTTTGTGTTTGGGGAAGGGGGCGAGGGTGGGGTCGATTGAGTATAGGACGACAAATGCAACAATTAATAGAGACGCCGTGTCTTTAAGCGTTTGAGAAAATACAGTATTCCTAACTGCCTAGGTTTCCAATATTATATACACAAGACAAAATGCTACCTTTCCAAAAATAATAATGCTTGCTTTTGATTGACAGTCTTATGGTAATTTATCGATAGTCATTAGATCAACGGCTTTGTGGACATTCTTATTGGCAAAATAACAATCTTTACAGTATCTTTGAAGGGTGCACAAAGATTTACCTCAGTGTTTACATATTGCACTGTTGGATTTTAGGGAGTTTCTGAGTAGAGCTACAGAATGCACAAAGGAGAAATGGGTGCAAGACAAACAACAAACATTTTGGGTAAGCAAATTATTGCAAACGACCATTCAACTGAAATAGGCTGTTCATCGGCTGGTCAAAAGGTTAAGACCCCCCCAAAATGGAAATAAAATGTTCAAAAATGGACTTAGTAATGAGTAGCTTCACCATTCTTGTTAATGGTCTCAACAAATAGTTATCTGGAGGCCACAGGGAATGTTGCTACATTTTTGTAAACTTCCTTTGCCATCCATCCCCAAGTGTTCTCAATTGGATTTAGGTCAGGGACATTGGGAATGCGCAGAAAAGAGTGACCTTATTCCTCTGGAAGAAGTCCTTTGTCAGGCGGATATTGTGAACTGCAGTGTTGTCCTGTTGAAAAAGCCAGTCATTACCACACTTCAGTCATGAGGGATGCCCCCTCCAACATCTCCACATAGCCAGGTGCCCGCTTGACGCCCCTGCACAACCTGAACCTCCACTCCTCCATTGATGGAAAACGTCCCTAGGTTAAGATGTGCCCCCTTCACTGTGCCGTGTGGAAAACATCTGACGTCTGAGGGTTATTGGACTGCACTCGGCACCAGTAACAACCTTCATTTGGCCTGAATTGTGCCATGTCTTGACGGACAGCCATTCAGATCCTCCAGTTCGGGTCTGGCACGTGACTTTTTTGTTCCATAAGCCCTGAGATGTTTTAAGAAGTTTGAAATGAATGTCTTGCATGCACCCAAACTCTGCAGCAATGGCACGCTGCGAAAGGCCTTGCTTACGCAGCTCAACAGTCTGACCGCGTTCAAAGAGAGAAAGCTTTTTTTGCCTTTGCCATCAAGAGACCTGAAAGTCTGAATACCTGACAGAAATGACATTACATTTTTGCCAATATTTAGTTTTTTAAAGACAATGGTCTTTACTTTGACGCTTGTTTGCAATAAGTTGTTTACATTTTTATTGTCTCATTCCCATTTGTTTTTCTTTCAACCGGTCTAGACATTTTGATCAGGAATGTACTTTAAAGGATATGTGGCAGACAGTTCGTGATGCTCAGGCTGAGTTGTGTTAAACAATACAGGATGTTCCCGCTTTTTGGAGTTTGATGGAAAATTGCTGCAGGGGCAATGACCTTCCATTTGAGCAAATACCAAGTAAAACACTGTCGTTCTTAATTCTGTGAAGGCAGAAAAGATGTTTAAACAGAAGAACAATGCAGTGAAATCTTTCATTGCCTTTTTGCACTTTGATGTCTTGGATAATCAAATAGACCTGCAGGAAATCCTGTGTCTGAAAATATGCTCCGCTTGATGAGATTTCGTAAGCCAGGGTGAAATACATCACATGTGAATGAAGATCAAATGAGCTCATCTTAATGAAGAACAACACATCCCCAGTCACGTATGGAAAGGCTGATTTGAGCTCATTTGCTGTGTCAACCTTCAGTAACATGCAGTACAACATACAAAACGTGCATCTTTTTCACGGTTTCCCCTTCCAATTTCCTTGATGGGCTGAGGCACAGACAGCAAGGCGATAGAAGCACCCCGACTGCACGCAGCTCGATCGCTCCATGTTTGGGTTTTCTACCCAAAGCTTAATTGTTAGAAATTGTCTCATCAGTTCTCACACTAGTTTTGTCAGCTCCATTTGTTCTGTGAATGTCCCACGAGCACTGCACACAAACACAAAAACATTTACACGTTCCTCCCAAATTGATGAAAAGATGACCAGCAAGCCTACGAATCCAACACACTGATTTCACACGCCAATCACGACGCTAAACAGAACTGCACCAGCTCACCATTTAAAACATGACTGTGGTAAAGGCAGTGCGAGAAATATATTTGTATTATTGGGTATACTCTATTTGACTGCGTAAACTAACTCTTCTGCGGTTAAATCTTACTTCAAAAAGTACATGATCAGTTTTGTGGCTGAATACTGCTGAATATTAGAAGAAAAATATGTATATTTAAAACATTGCACTTATTCTTGACTTAAATGAAGCATTTTCAAGCATAACCTAAACTGAACTACCTAAATGAACTACAATTCAACATTCTAAGTGTGAATGTATTCCACATTGGCCACTAGGTGTCGATGTTCGGAGAGACGACGGCCCGACCTGATACTGTACTAACACACTTACCACTATCACTGTCCTGCTCAACTGAAAGACCGAGCAGATCATTCCTCCCGCACGCCATTCGGCTTTTCAACACAACAGAGGGGGAGCAGTAAAAACGCACACAGGACTGGAATTTTTAACTTATTTTGTATTATTGTACTACAAATTTGAAGTGTTATGGTCCATATTTATTTACTCTTATTCTATTTTCTTATTTCTCTTATTTCTCCTGTCCTGCCTTGGTTGTTTTATGTTGTGATGGAGTGTTTAAGTTGATTATGACACTTTTGCAGAGCTTCTGGAAATGTGAATTTCTCTTGGAGATTAATGAAGTATGGATTTATCTACTGTGACAAACACAAACAGGAATTTTATTTACATTTTATGTCTACTATATCGGGTAATACAAGTGTAGAGCCAATTAGAGCCACCATTACAAGACATTGATGAGACAATAGTCACAGCACGAAGTACATGGTCCAGAAAACAAACAAGGAACTGCTAATGAGTGAGTCTGTTATTATATTTATGTCTAATATGTTTTATCTTTTCTGATTATATCTACTATTTTAGGTAATACAAATATAAAGGTGTGGGTGTGATTTCATGACTTGAGGGCTCAAATAATGTTAATACTTGTATTTAGAAGGTCATAAACAGGTTTCCTATTCCATACCTATGAAATATTCCATTTATTAATATTGAATCCTGCTTTGCGGAAATTCAATTACCACGGTCAAGTTTAGAACCAATCCACCGCAATTAATGTGGGACAACTGTACTCCTTAACCGCTGCACACAAAAGGATGAGTTTGTTAAAATATCCCGCTATACATTCCATTATATTTCGGAAAATTACACCGCATGGTGGCAATACTACTAAACCCCAAAGTTTGACCCCATAAGTCAGATTGACTTGAAATTTCTCGCACACCTCCATGCACTGTACAAAACACCAACTGTACCTTTTGGACGTCACTGCAAAATTGGATAGACTCCTTTAGGAGACTGACGTGTCTCTAAAATATAAGCAAGACTGGTTGAAAAACATAGCCGTCATCAAACACCTTTGCAAACAACTGATTGGCCATAAGTCATTGGCCATTTGTCCAATGAATATTGTGATATCTGACTTGCAAAGCATCTTAAGGAAAAATGGCATTTACGCATAGTGATTTTTTTTAAGGAAAATTGTGAGGGAAGGGTTGATTGAAATGATTACCTGTTGGATTCTAAGCCCAGAGATTCATTTGTCACAGTCTGCATTAGAAAACCTAGCGTGGGGGAAAGATGATCTTGCCATCAATCTGCAAGCTGAATACGTAAGTTACAAGCAAATGTCCAAAAACAACTAATCAACTAATGGTCGGATCTCACTGCATTCAGCAGCATTCTCTACAGCACTTTGGGCTCAAGCCAGGCCGCTCACAGCTTCAAGCATCATCACCTCTGCCGGACACACCGACCCATCACCCAACTACACTCCCACGCCGCTACTTCGTCAAAGAACATATTGATTGCGCAGCTGTGATTATTCCAGATAAGGTCAGCCAAAAGCCACACGAGAGCAAATTGAAGTGATGCATCACTAATATTATTGCTTCCAATTCCCTTTTAGTCAACATAAATACTTCTTTAGAAAAAGCTGGACTTGCAGTTCTGTCTGGAAGGAGGAACCGCGTTGCTGTCTATTCATTTCCAGCGGGTCATATAACCCCGTGAATGCTTTATATCACTCTATGGGTAGTGGCTTTGACTGTGCAGGCAGGTGATTATTGGTCCAAAACGAAGACAGTGAAATCCAAACAAAAGCTGATAAAAAAAACAAGGTTCACGGTACCAAAGAAGCGCAACCATGCCCTTGGCTCTTTGCGAAAAAGAGAGAGAACCATCTGTTCTTCTGTGCGAGCCAAAACAATTTAGTTTCCTGCAGAGCACCGCTGATAAAATCTACGTTCTCCTCTTACTACCCCTCACAAGTTTGCTCAATAAGAGCGATGTCTAGAAGTGGTATCCCATCGGAGTTGTTTGAGCTAGTAGCGGTCAAAGGTCACATTGGGGTATTTTTTTACCCCCTGCACTCTAATTTTCTTACATCACATCAGGGAGTCTTCGACAGACAGACATGCACGCATAGATCATTTGATTTCCCGAGTGTTATTAAACGCTAAATTTTGACCCCATAAGTTGGATTGACTTGGAATTTGTCATACTGTAGGACAAAAAACATATTTAGGGTATCTCTGGGGTATTTAGTCGAAAGGAACTCACCTTTAAGTAAAAAAAACTTGGCCACCATCAAGCAAAATGGTCAGCATGTTTTTTATATATTATAAAAGCAGTATTTTGTATAGAATTACAATGCATGAGTCCAACTGTGTTCTTATTTATCACAAAATGTCTTTGTTCGCAGCTTTTTAGCTTGCCAATACCTGAAAACAGAAACTGTAGGTCAGCTCCATGGCCCCGTCTATGATGTCATCAGTGGTTGACGTAGTTTTTTTGCGAGCTAACACAGTTACGCTACACGTTTTGGCTTTTCTTATTGACCAAGGCTGAAAAATTACCCAAAATGGAGCAAAGGAAAGTTGCATTTCCCAGCATTTTGATAAAGACCAGATCAGAAACGCTGTTTAATTCAATAAATAACTCATTGCAAACCACAAAAGTGATGTTTGTGTGGATTTCGCTGCCACATTGCTTTCTCTGTTCACAATCACGTCTTCAAATGTTAGATAAAAGTGAAGGTAAATGTTCATTTATTCCTAATGTATACATTTCTAAGTGGGTTTTTTTGCATGTAAAACTTCGTAACTGGAAATCTATTTTTAGAAAACATTTTTGGCTTTCTGGAGCAGATTATTTGGATTTACATGATAATTTCATTGGAAAAAATTGAATTGGTTACTGTACGTTTCAGAACTAATTACTGACCCTAATGAAGGTTACACTCCATTTAGCAACTAATTGACCATTTGTCACATGATTATACAACTTTGAGGAAATGCGTGTTACATGTATGTTAGTTTGTCTTTCAAAGCATTTTGACCACAAGGGGCACAACAGATGTCATTGTCCTAGTCCATTGTCCTTCTATATATTAAAGGCAGTGTAATGTACTTGAATGCCCTATAATTTAATATGAATAGAATAATAATTTAAAAATAAATAATATTACACCAGTATATGCTTTTACCAAAAAAATCAGGGGTTTTTCTTTTCCTTTTTTGTAATGTCCATTTACTGTAGTTCAATGAGGGCTCCTCTTTTATAAATGTTGTTACAATGTTGTATTCTCCTTTGAAACAATGCCAACGCGATGACGTTTGCGCATTTGGAAGCGAGCCATCTGACAGCGTTTTCAGATGGCTCAGCATGCTGTGTTTCACAGCTCGAGTATTTTTTAACACCGAGTTTCACTGATGTCATGCAGCCAGGACTTCTTTATAACGTTGAGCAATGGCTCCCCCCCCGGACATTTTTGTGCAGGTGTGGGGGAAAGCTAATTTTGTTTAGCGATACAAAGCTGGACTATCCGCCAAACTGTTGCTGAAGTCCGACGCCTTTCCAATGTTACTTGGTCGTGTTGAAGAGTGCGATGAGCAAGCTGTAAGTAACAATTTATCAGAGTCCTAACGGTTTATTTAGTGTAAGCAATGGGATCAAAGCGGTTGTGCGCGTAGCATTATGTCTGCAGCCGCTAATAGCGGACATAAAAAGATAACTCACCGTATACTATCAACTCCTGCACCACCAGAATTAGGAAGTGGGGTTTGGCAGATGTCCGTATGTCCTCGGGGGCGCTTGGGAGTTTGACCAATCACAGCGGAGTGGGCAGAGAAGGGGGCGTACCATGAGGAGGGTGAGGTAAATTAGGTTCGGTTTATCGTGTGTAGCTGCTCTATAAGAGTCCGGAACGCAATAAAAAGGCCCCAAAATGACGATGTTAGGTCTCCTTTAAAAAAGCATTGATTGTGTAGTTCTATTCTATTTTGGCTCGTTCCATACTCAGCACTACACAATTATACAACACGACGTGCTTTCTGGATCTGGGCATATTACACAACATCAGCCATGTACGGTGTGGGAAAGACTAACCCATGATCCCACTCTTCCAGGTGGGCCGCTATCGATCTGTGTGTATGCAGGCTTCATTGCCAGCTGGCATCTAGACGAGAACTGCTGGGAGAAACACACAAACACATCAACAAGACAAGAAGCGCTGAGCCAAAAATCGAAAAGATGCAGTGTCTCCTGATTGTGTTAACCGTGAGCGCTATTACTGAAACAGTCATTAACCAAAGAGCTCCTGTATCAGCACCCTGTTGGGGCCTTCAAGTTAAACTGGATTATGCTGAACATGTGCTTTTTCTTCTCACCTTTAACCTGTCCCTGCAAGAATCTGTTTCTCCAAGAAGAAACTGGTAACGACTCAGAAATTCCCAAAAATGATTTGCTGTATAGTAATCCCGCGGTTAATTGGTTCCAGCCACGACTGTGATAGCGAATTTCCGTGAACTAGAACAAAAATTTCAAAATTAAATAGTTTCATAGTAAGAATAAATAAATACAGATTTTAACATTCATTCATTTTCTATACCGCTTATCCTCATTAGGGTCGCGGGTATGCTGGAGCCTATCCCAGCTGACTTTAGCCGGGAGGCGGGGTACACCCTGGACTGGTTGCCAGTCAATCGCAGGGCACATATAGACAAACAAAGACATACTAGCATTCACACTCGCATTCATACCGATGGACATTTTAGAGTCGCCAATTAAGCTAACATGCATGTTTTTGGAATGTGGGAGGAAACCGGAGTCCCCGGAGAAAACCCACACATGCATGGGGAGAACATGCAAACTCCACACAGAGATACCCAAAAGAGATTCGAACCCAGAACCTCCTGACTGTGAAGCCAACATGCTACCCATTCAACCATCGTGCAGCCGGTTTTAACATTATTATTGTTATTATTATTATTATACACCTTTACACTGATATAACCCAATAGTATGCATAATCTGAGGAATAAAAGCCATTTAAGATGTGAATAGTATAAAAAATGTGTGTTGCAATAAATGGAGTTTCAGCTGGTTTACTGTGTTATTAGCATCATAAATAAGTTAATCATTATTCATCAATATGGTTCATATTATTTAGGGCTGTCTTGGCACAGAAAATAGGAACAACAAGGCTTCCATCTTGTTAGCAGCCTAATTTCTTGGATTGAAATGTATACTTGTAACTGAAGATTTATTGTTTGGCTTGTGAAACGAGAAGAACACGGTGAGGCGTGAGATTTTTCTCCTAGGAATAAGAAACTTCTGCCATGTTTCTCTCACTTAAGCTGCAAGTCTGTACTTTGGTCCACTTAGTAGTTGAATGGGTATTATCTGGAATCATCAAAAAGGCTGTAAGATATTGTGCACATATATGACTTACAATTTTTATTTTTTTATTTTATATTTGGCAGCACAGTGAAATAGTGGACCACAGCGTTCATCCCTTTGCCTTGTGCTTGAGTGTTTTGGTTTTTTTCTAGATAGCCCATCATCCTGCCACGTCCAAAAGACATTCAGAAAGAGAGAGACAGCCTCTTTACGGCTAAAACCACCCGGTTGCAAAAATAAACGTGCTTATGGTCTTTATTCACTCAGAACCTGCACGTCATCATCAGGCGTTGTAAAACGCTCCATCCATCCATCCATTTTCTTCCGCTTATCCGAGGTCGGGTCGCGGGGTAGCAGCCTAAGCAGGGAAGCCCAGACTTCCCCCTCTCTGGCCACTTCGTCCAGCTCTTCCCGGCGGATTCCGAGGTGTTCCCAGGCCAGTCGAGAGACATTGTCTCTCCAACGTGTCCTGGGTCTTCCCCGAGGCTTCCTACCGGTTGGACGTGCCCTGAACACCTCCCCAGGGAGGCGTCCGGGAGGCATCCTAACCAAAACGCTCCTTAGATCAAAGCTGTAAAACACGACCCGGACAAACAACAGCACTAGCATGCAAGCTTCCATTCACGGAGCTGGGATGCAAGGAAGCTAGAGGAAGCGAAGATATCGCCGGTGTTTATCGTGAGTCCAACATTGGAGTAATTTAGTGTTTGTAATGAGATTCCGCCACGATTGATCCGTCCGCCGGGTATATAATTCCACACACGAACGTTCCTTCTCCTCACGATGACAGCATTTCATTCACATGATGCGAATTTCCGTGAGGTTTTGCATTCAACAGCAAATTCCGTTTTTATCGGCCAATTCCGCGATTCCATTCGACTCTCCGCTCCACTCCCTACTCTCTATTCTGTTGCATTTTGCTGCTTTCTGTTTCAAGTCCAGTGAATAAATACAGTACACATTAGCCGTTTCTCAATAGGGTTTCAAATCAAATTAAAGGAGATTCTATATTGCCCATAGGTGTGAATCCATCCTGTGATTAACAGGCCACCAATCCAAGGTGCCTCTTGGCCTAAGTCAGTTAAGCGCTAGCCCATCCACGACCCCAATGATGACAAGCTGTATAGAAACTGGATGGCTGGATGGATTTTTTAAACTCGTCTTTTCCAACGTTTATGGTTAAAAACGTAATCAAATAGGCCAGAGTATGAATAATTATGGTCTTAACTCAATGTGATGTATTCACTGGAGTGAAACGGTCACGCCAACATGCCCTATTGCCAATCCTGACATCAGGTCTAAGGTATGATCTGCCATAATTCCAGGCCATTCATCCATTGAGAAACAGCACTTTCTGTGTCTGTTGAAGGGCTGATTTGTCAATCCTTAATCTTCCCTGAAAGAATGCTATAAAAATGAGGTATCACTTCATTTATGGAGATCTAATCAAGATCTTAATGACTATAAAGTGCCGTCAGAACCAGATTTATTTTTAAACCCTCTGTTCTTTCAGTCAGTTGTGTGTGCGCCTTGCCGTCTCTAGAGGTAACCACGCATCAGGGATAGCGGGAGAGCTGAAACTGCTGAAAGACGACCTCCCTGCTCCTTTGCTGAACAAAATAATCCACGTGACTTTGAAAATGTTATTAAACCCATTGTACACTTAGAAACGGTTTCAGGATGTTGATTGTTGGAGCTTTCAACACCTTTAACTTTTCACAATGAATTCACATCCTATTCCCGACCACTCGGAGGTCAAACGCTGTCACGACTTTGAGGGTACACGATATTGGATTGTTTAACACAGAGCAGTGCCGCTGGACACAAAAGGCTGAAAATAAAAATAAAAAGACTGTTCTGCCTGGGATATCAGAAAAATATTACACAACATGGTGGTGCTGTTATTAAAGCCCAATGTTTGTGCTTTATTTCTGAAATAGTGTGTGTAAAGGTCAACTACATCTGGAGTAATTTTCCTAGTGTGTGTATCTGCCAGGACAGGTGCCCCTAACCCTTTTTCTGCGGTGCCACCTGTTGCTAAAGAAACAGCATAGAAAGCCTGACTACCAACCACAAATATTCCAGCTCACAATTACAGTCAAGGAGCTACTGCTAAGTACACCTGCATAAGTGCTCTAACAATTGTGGTAAACTGGAAGCATGGAGGAAAAAAATCCATTTTTTTTAACAAATTATGATAAAAACATTGGTGGGGATAGCAGAATACAGGTAATTTGTTTGCAATTTTAAGTTGGTAGTTTGCTAACAACAAAGGAATAAATTAAATTAATTAAATTAATAAATTAATTGGTCAATAAATTAATTAATAAATTAAATACATTGTGTCCAAACTTTTTCCACATTCCATGAAAAAGGCTTTAAAAAACGTTGGCTTATAAAAATGTTACAAATTATAAAACACGTCTTGTTGTGTTATTAATACACTGTGTGCATATTGTTTTTAATGTATTTTTATCACCAAACATCCAAGGTCACCCATCAGCAGCTGACTCTGTAGTTCTTTTCTAACTAACACAGTTACGTCACACGTCTCAAAAATGGTCACACAAAATGTTTTTTTATAGTTACAATTATAGCTGTACATGCATTTAAAAAAATCTAAATGCATATAAACGACAAACAAAAGGCATACATAAAGATTTAAGGTTACGTTTACCTACACTGAAGACGTGATTGTTGACAAAGACAGCAATATGGCAGCAAGATCCACACAGACGCCACCTTTGCTGTGAGTTATTTCTTCTATCCAATCGACTTTCTCACCTTCTGTACCAAAATGATGGCACAACAGCTTTAGTTTGCTCCATTCTGGGTTATTTTTGCAGCCGTGATCAAAAGAAAAGCAAAAGATTGAGGTGAGAATCGCTCTTGAATTCAAGAAATAGCTCATGGCAAAACCCAAAAGGTTACGTTTGTGTTGATCTCCCTGCCACATCGTGTCTTTAACAGCAACATCTTCATTGTTCATCATTTACAGTTGGTTCTTTTGGAGTTGGGACACCATGGACAGATTCCGGTCAGAGAATCATTGAATCATCTTCAAAATGTAGGTGGAAGGGATTTCTTATTGGTGGGTGTGTGTCCAAAAGGTTTTGTGAGTGTGGTCTGAATAATAGGAACACATGCAATTACAAACAATGCCCAGCAAAGCAGACCAACAGCACAACGTACATGACACAGATGCAGTCATGCTAAGGGATAAACACAAGTGAAAGCAAACTTACTAGTCAGTGAGCCCAGTTAGCAAACAATTTCAAGCTCAGAAGTGCACTCTTAGTCACAACAATTCCAAACAAACCAGCTGTCAATTATCTCCCAACCATGACCAGCAAACACCATCCCAATGCACAACATAAGCATCCAACTCATCTGGTTCTGGTTCACAACACAAACCATGGAAGCAGGCCCCAATCCAGCAAACTGCTTTGTAAAAATGGTGCATTCATGTGCATCGCGTAACTCCTCGGTGCTACTGCGTTCGTGAACACTTGGAAATTACAGAAACATTTCACTAAATGTACTTAGAACAGACATCCGTGTTTAACAAATACCACTTTCGGACAACCATGGTGTGAAAAAGTGTTTGACCCCTTCTTGGTTTATTTTTTGTCGCACTAAAATGTTTCAGATTATCAAACAAATTTAAATATTAGTCAATGATAAAACCACTGAACACAAAATGCAGTTTTTAAAAAAGCTTTTTATTATTATGGAGGAAAAAAATGGAACCAACACAGTTGGAACTGGTTGGGCCAACGTTAGCAGAAACAACTGCAATCAAGCGTTTGCAATAACTTGCAATGAGTCTCTAACAGCACTGTAAGAAAAACATTTTTGGCCAACTCATCATTGCAGAATTGTTGCAATTCAGCCACACTGAAGGTTTTTCCTGCACAAAGTGCCTTTTTAATGTCATGCAGCAGCAACTCGATAGGATTCAGCTCAGAACTTTGACTGGGCCACTCTAAAGTCTTTGTTTTGTCTTCCTGGTGTGTTTTGGAACATTGTCCCGCTGAAGAACCCAAGTCGATTTCAGATTGAGGTCACAAACAGATAGCCGGACCCTCAGGATTTTTTGTAGACAGCAGAATTCATGGTTCCATTTATCACAGCAAGTCTTTCAAGTCTTGAAGGAGCAAAACAGACCCAGTTCAGTACACTACCACCACCATATTTTACTGTTGGTATGATGTTTTCACACATTCCAAAGAGTTCAACTTTTGTCTCGTCAGACCACAGACTATTTTTTACAAAATTGAGACAAGCCTTAATGTTCCTTTTTTTTCAAAGTGTTTTTTTTCGTCGTGGAACTCTGCCATGCAGAGTGGAATAATAACACTGACCTTAACTGAGGCAAGTAAGGCCTGTCATTTCTTTGTGGTTGTGGGGCCTTTTGTGACCTCTTGGATGAGTCGTCGCTGCGAAGTGTCGCTGGGCAGGTTCACCAGTGTTCCGTGTTTTTGCCATTTGTGGATAATGGCTCTCATTGTGGTTTGTTGGAGTTCCCAAGCTTTAGAAATGGTTTCATACCGTTTTCTAGACTGATAGATCTCAATGTCTTTCTTTCTGGGAGGAGCAACAATAAAACGTTTCATGTAACAACTACATTCTGTGTTCAGTTGTGTTGTCAGTGACTAATATTTACATTTTTGATGATCAGTGAGGGGCCGCACGGTGAGTGGGTAGCACGTTGGCCTCACAGTCTGGAGGTTTAGGGTTCGAATCTCCGTTGGGCATCTCTGTGTGGCGTTTGCATGTTCTCCCCGTGCGTGTGTGGGTTTTCTCCGGGTACTCCGTTTTCCTCCCACATTCCAAAACATGCATGTCAGGTTAACTGGTGACTCTAAATTGTCCACAGGTATGAATGTGAGTGTGAATGTTTGTTTGTCTATATGTGCCCTGCGATTGACTGGCGACCAGTCCAGGGTGTACCCCGCCTCCTGCCCAAAGTCAGCTGGGATAGGCTCCAGCATACCCGCGACCCTAATGAGGATAAGCGGTATAAAAAATGGATGGATGAATGAATGATCAGTGATGATTTGTGTGTTTGATGATCTGAAACATTTAAGTGTAACAAACCTGCAAAAAAATAACAAATCAGAAAGGTGTGCAATTAAATTGTTTATTTTTGTGCGTGTAAAATTATATTTGTAAAACTATTAAAAATGAGTTTTCTGTTAACATTTTAGGCTTTACGTTTTTTTTTTTTTGAAAAACTGATTCAGGTAGAGTATGTTTTTTACAGATTTATAAAAAATATAAATATATCTAAATATAATAATATAAAATATAATAATAATAATAATGACACAGAGCACAGACTATAACAATGGATCCAACAAATGTTGGAATTGTGTTGATTACACATAAATAAATATCATTATTTTGCCATTCACTTATGTATTATGAAATCGTTATGTTTTTATGATTTAATAACATATTCAAACATTTACCGAATATGTTGTATTTATTTACTTACTAATTTACAAAGTTTCAGTTTGTCTTGTATTTATTATGTATATATTTGTTTATTCTGTATTCATTCATTCCTTATTGTTATCTAATGTGGGTATTGTCAAATACTTTGTATGTAATACAATGTTTGTTTTAACTCCTATATCTTACATTCTGTTGCTCCCATTGCCAAATAAGCTATTCCCAAACTCTATTAACCCTGTCACGGTTAGAAAATGGTCATCTGTGAACAAGTTAAACACAGGAAGTGAGCAAACTATCGGGAATTGCTGAGACTCGGGGGAAAGGGTGGGAATAAATAAACTTGACTTCTTTTTGGACATGTTGGATGTGCAACGTTGTTAAGCATGTTCAAAATAAACCATTGCCATTGCCACACATTTTGTGCTTTTTGGGGGACTCTGTAAGTCCATAAGCGCTTGGGGGGAACGGGCTTTTGCAAAGTCACACCACGCAGACAAACTTACTGCAGAGTTTAAAGGTGTTCAAATAGCCTTATGATTCCTGGCAACATCTGCATGTTGATTACACAAGGACCTCCAACAGGCAGTGCACTTTGAGCACCACTGACCCTCCTCTGCTCTCATTTGAATGAAGCCCCCTCCCACCAGGAGGGTGCCCAAATCCAGGAGGCACAGTGGGGGCTTTTCTAAATGCACTCTGGTCTTAAAGATGGACTGTTTTCAGCTTGTGGTCTGTTTGGTCAGAAGATGACAGGCTTGCCCTCCCCCACTTGTCCACGCAGTCCTTAGAGGGAGCCGCGGGACTGCAGCAGGACTACTGGACCGCACCGACGCTCCTGCCAAGCGTTTCAATCATGCGAGTTGACGGGTTTAGATGAACTATTTGGTGAGACATGTGAATCCTGCTATGGAGGACCCGTTCTGTCAAAATGACCGCGCGCACTGAAAATGTCACGAACTTGTGGAGAAACGAGTCCACGCAACTGGAGTGGACTCCTCCGATCAACTTCACCGACAGCTCGGGAGAGAACCGCACGGTGCCGGGCGAGGTGGCCCTCAGCCGGGCCATCCCGCTCGGCCTGGTGCTCGGGGCTTTCATCGTGTTCGCCATCGCGGGCAACATCCTCGTCATCCTGTCGGTGGTGTGCAACAGGCACCTGCGCACGCCGACCAACTACTTCATCATCAACTTGGCCATCGCAGATCTGCTGCTGGGCACCACGGTGCTGCCGGTGTCGGCCACCCTGGAGATCCTCGACTACTGGGTGTTCGGGAGGATCTTTTGTGACATCTGGGCGGCGCTGGACGTGCTGTGCTGCACCGCATCCATCATGAGCCTGTGCGTCATCTCCATTGACCGCTACATCGGCGTGAGTCACCCGCTGCAGTACCCGGGCATCGTGACGGAGAAGCGGGCTCTGCTGGCCATGCTCGGGGTGTGGGTGCTGTCCGTGGTCATCTCCATCGGACCGCTACTCGGGTGGAAGCAGCCGCCGTCGCCGGACGACACGGTGTGCCTCATCACCGAGGAGCCCTTTTACGCGCTCTTCTCCTCCCTCGGCTCCTTCTACATCCCCCTCGTCGTCATTCTCGCCATGTACTGCCGGGTGTACATCGTGGCCAAACGAACCACCAAGAACCTGGAGGCTGGCGTGATGCGTGAGAGGATGAACTCCGGCGAGCTCACCCTGAGGATCCACAAGGGCTCTCAGGTGCAAGACGAGCCCGCCAGTTGCGGCACCGCCAGGGGCCGCGGGCACCAAGCCAGAAGCTCCCTCACGGTCAAACTCCTCAAGTTCTCCCGGGAGAAGAAGGCGGCCAAAACTTTGGGAGTTGTGGTGGGCATGTTTACACTTTGCTGG
Source organism: Oostethus manadensis (assembly GCA_024372805.1). Taxonomy (NCBI): domain Eukaryota; kingdom Metazoa; phylum Chordata; class Actinopteri; order Syngnathiformes; family Syngnathidae; genus Oostethus; species Oostethus manadensis. Next base: position 839,823 of record QODF01000001.1, read on the forward strand.
CTGCCCTTCTTCCTCGCCCTGCCCATAGGTATGTTCCTGGTATGAACTTTCCATGGCGCATTTCAACCTCCACCGTCAACAATGTCATGAAAACCAAAACTACCTTGGCTTTCTAGCGCAAAGTGCAATCAAATATTTGCATGCTCCAATGTGGGAGCCAGTAGCAGTTTACGGCTTTTGTAGGATTATCAACACATAGGAGTGACGGGGGTACTCATTGTATGACAAAAAGGCTCTGGGGGTACAAGACCAAAAGGTTGGGAAAGTACATAGTGTTGCATCCTAGGCTGCCTTGATGGTCAAGCAGTCCCTAATATGGCATAAAGTCGACAGGGTACACTTTATAATGTTTATAATGTACTGGCTGAGATTGCCTTATTTATAAATAAAATATTTTTGCAGTTAGAGCGTGGAAAACCCTTTACAATCTTCTAAATATGGTTTTTAACATTAGAGCCTTTTAGACATGGAATAAGACCCCTATAGTCGCATTTACACTCATATTCACCGATATCATAGACAAAATACCAGTAAAAATACATATTAGACATAAATAAGATATAATAAGAGTGTCGAGAAACCCCCACAATCTTCTAAATATGGTTTTTAACATTAGACATGAAATAACACCCTAATAGGTGTTACCCAATATAATAGACATAACAGAAAAAAACATATTAGACATAAATAACACATAAGATAGATGTTTTTGTTGTTGTTGTTGTTTTCTGGACAGCCTACTTCCTGCGGTTGCCTCATCAATGTAACATTACTGACACCTACTGACTAGTGTAGAATCTATAAAGTATATATTGAGTCTTTGAATGCGCCTTTTGAATGGCTTATATTTGTATTTTTGTTCATTTATCCATTTCAATGATTGAAAATGCTTCATTTAACCTAAGACTATACCACATTGACATAAATATGCATATTTTTGGAATAATATTAGGCTTTAGTCACGCACAAAACAGCAATAGTTCATATAGAATAATAATCTATTATGAAAAACCGGGGTAGACATCCAAACTGTGTCCGAGGTTGGACCGGCTTGGTTTTATTGAGCAATCAATGAAGGTGGAGCTGTTTTAAACATCTTAGCAAGTAATGGTGAAGCTGTTTCCAGCAACATTTTTAATTAGTACATAAAAGCGTAGTTGTTTAAGTAACACGCTTATTAATTCTTAGCGACAACCCAAGCCCGTCCTCACTGCACCTGTTCAGCACCATGTTGTGGGCTCACACAGACGTCCATTCCCAGTCAATCTCCGACTAACCGTTCTGCAAAAGTTGCTTGTCCCTGCGGCCCATTAAAGTAAAATCATAAATATCACACTGCCCCCATGGCTTCCACTGGTACTGCAACATTTGGTCCATATCCTCAAGCTTCCAGGTGATGAACAGAAATACGGCATAACAAAAAGAGTTACTGCGGTCATAATGAACAAGGAAAAATGTCACATATTAGGGATTGTGCGCCCATCGTGAGATAATTCAAACCTGTAATAAAACCATTCCGACCAATGTAGAATAGGCAACGACTTAGATTGCGTATTCTTATGTTAGCTAGTATGTTGGCTCATTCCCCCGCCCTGCACCACTTACAAAAGAAGACTGAAACAATACACTAACATGTAAACAGGATTCCGGACAGTGCCTGTGAAACAACATACTGTATGTGCAACAATATAAATACAAGACAGGAAACCCGTAAATAGCACCAAATAAGATAATAAATGCCAGAATTAGAGTAATAAAAATAATTCAACTACTGAAATGAATACAAATGAAATGTGAGTCCACATAAAAACGCAGTCATCAGCTTTGTAAAGTGCAATGTGCTGTGCAGATCACAAAAGTGCTAATCAGTTCAATAAAGTACAAATCAGTAAAGTGCTAATCTGTGCGGAAAAAAAAATACATCGATCCTTATTTACCAATTTGTATATTGTATCTTACTTGATATTATATTTTAGTTCATTCATTTAGTTCATTTGCAGTTCAGATTACCCTAACAGTTATATGGTCGGTCGTTGTCACAGGTAGCAAATCTAAACTGCTGTATGTATGTATCTAAGCTGTACGCTGACTACTCGTAAATCCACTAGTAATCTACAAGTAGATCCACGTTTCACTGCTACATTACTGTCCCTTGAGAAGATATCTTTTGTGACGTACATTGTATTCATATTAAGTTATTCTTCGTACTTCACACTAAAAATCCCAACAACATGCATTACAGGTCTGGCGTGTTCGAGATGATTCGAAGCCAATCTATTGTAGCACTATGTTATGGTGGAGTATACAGTACTTATGTAAGATGTGCATATATAACTCAGTGTGGTCATACAGGGACTGTGTTGGTAACCCTTTACATTCCACAGGGTCAATATATTCAGTGTCCCACAGCAGGGATCACAAAGGAGCTAAAAACACATAGTCGAGTTCTGATTTGAAGATGTAAGAGGCCTCACAGAGCAGCGTCAGGGAACAGAAGGGCTTCGGTGTTTATGTAACACTGAATGACCAAGTGCCAAAAAACTGTCTGAGGGTATTTCTCAGGCCCATCTCTGGTGAAGAATACTAATTCAGTGTGATAGGGCATGGGGCAACTTGACTTCATGACCGTTTTAATTAGCCTGAAACACAGGCTATATACTAATCGTCTTGCTGCAGCCCATTTGCATATACTGTTGTCTGGGTTGTACAGAACATGATCCTACTTTTCCGCTGCCACCGTCAATCCGACGGTTTCCAAGTTTTCATTTCAAAACAATCTTGGAAATCTTTGGAAATCATGTGAATCAATCTATTCCATCATTAAATCTTTACTGTACAGGCAAAGTAGCACTTGAACCTACATAGTAACTGTCATACAACTACCAAGAGAAGTTATCACTGTATAATAAAAAAGCATTGACATACCAGACACAGAGAAATAGACAGGATGCTGCTGGTCATTAGGCATTATGCTTTTTAAATCATGTTTACTGACATGATTCATCAACTTTGCTTAAATGTTATATGTTGTTTGTAATTATTTATGTAATTATTGTTCACTTTTTTCCAGTAAACGATACATTTGCAAAACTACATATGGCGCCATCAAATAGACTCATTTCCTGAAGTGACATCACTGGGGTTGCACCGCTCAGCTAAAGCAGCGTAAACAAGCGCTTCTCGGGGTCGACTGTCGACTTGGTTCACTGTTTTTTTCATTCCAATGTTATGTGGATGTTGACAGTATTCGAGTGATGCTGTAAGTTTGTTTTCTTTTCCAAAAGCGGAAGGTTTAAGAAAATGGAACGAGAGACAGATGGACGAGTTCTGTTCTTTGCAGTGATCATTTCACTGATGACTGCTTCGAAGGAACACCTTTACAAGAAGCATTTGCGTGGCATGACACAAACGACATGCATACTTTTGGGATGTGGGAGGAAATCAGAGTACCCGGACTAAAACCACAGGAGCAGATGGAGAACCTCCAAACACACAGAGATGATGCAATGGCCTGGGTTCCGATACAAATATTACAAAATGTACGGTAGAAGGCATGTATATGGAAACAGCCTAAGCCTAAGAAAGCAGCAAAACCTGCAAGATAATAATAATAAAAATAATATAGTAATCCCTTGCCATTCCGTAGTACAAATTTAGCAGTTGAAAGTTTTTTCTCATCATGGTTTTTCAAAAGTACATGAATTAACTCATTCACTACTCACCATTTTTCAAAAGACATCCCCTCCAGTACCGGACAATTCTGACTGATCTTTCAAGGCACATAGATTATTGTGTTCTATGGTAATATAAACATGAACTCAACTTTCATCAGGAAAAAACGCTTATTTCTACTTTTTTCCGTTCTTTGTTAATCAGCAGTAGAACAGAGGCAAGTTTCGAGAAAATATTAGTTTCTGAATAAAAAAGAAAAAAATCAGCTTTTTTATAAAATACATTTTCAAGCATAACTTGACACAATTGTTTTGCTTTTGTGACAGCTTCAATATCTTAACAACTATACCACAGCATAACACAAAAAATGAGTTGTTTTACATCAAAATAAAAAAATACTTACACATATATTTATAACTGTGTATGTGCGTGCGTGTGCGTGTGTTAAGATTTCCCTATAATACCTTTTAACCTTCGGCACACTACACTCCTCCATGTTCTCCCCCTTCCTCCTTGCAGTCATGTATGTTTTTTGCCATACACATGATCTCCGCCGACCTCTTATCAATTGCACATCTGCCATCTAGTGGCCATATTTTGTTGGGATCGGGTTAAACATTTACTTCTTTGCTGTGGTTATGGTTTTCATTTATTTCAAACATGCATACAGTTTACAGTGAATGCTTCATGATACAATTCACAATTCCACATGTCCGAAAAGGAGTAGCTTGTTTAATCCTACTCCCTCACTTCAATGACCAAAGCATTTTTTTAAACAAAACAAACAAAAAAGTCTTCCTTTTCCGCCTGTTGTTATCAGGATCAGGTGTTGTATTGTGAATGTTATTGAATGTACAGTATCTACCTAGCTTCCTAACTTTAGTACTTTGTTAAGCAGGCCTTTGCAACAATAATATTAAACGTAATTGAGTGTAATCCTTCTAACTGCATGCTGCTTTGTGGGTCGTATCCTCCACTTTTCTCGTCCTGGCGATATGACCTTTAATATGTATCCAGATCATTGATATCTTTGACAACAAACACTCCAGCTTATTCTGGACCACCATTAACCTAGCTTGTTGTTGGTGCTCTGAGTATTTGTATCTTTACCCGCTTCCTCAAGTCTTGTGCTTTATTGGCGATGTCAGCGTTCATTCATGTGATTTTTGGTATAGAATGAGGTAATAAATAATAATAAGACGACCCGTTATTAGTCCAAAAATACGATTATATAAGCAATTATTACATGTCTTTTTTACATGAACTAAAATACAAATTCTACACTGGTCACTAAGAGACGGTAAGGTTACTGACACATGAGCACCAGTCCGACAGCTATTTAGCTCCCCCAGGGAACACATTTTCAGTTAGAGTAAGCGCGAGTATTATTATTTTATATACTATAACGGGTAATGCAAGTGTAAAGGTGACTATAGGGGTGATAGTTCATGTCAAATGCTGTTATAGTATTCAAAACTCCTTTAAACAGGTTTTCTATGCTCTAACTACAAAAATATTTGATTTATAAATAAGGAATCCTACTTCTTGAAAACTCAACCAATTAATTAATTAATGTTATTTAGAAGCGCTTTTCTAAATACATATGGCTACATAATAAGGCAGTAAAATACCCAAATGCATAGTATATTTTACAGCGACCATTCCAGCAGAAAAAAGCTAAAATAAATACAACATTTTTAACATGGTACACAGGAAGGAAGGAAGACTCCACAGTATATTTGGGCCTTTATGAGCCCTGCACTTGTCATCTCCAACTCTGCAAAAAGAGAAATAATTTGTCCTCTGGCAATCCATGTGTTACTTGACTGCACACATTCCCCGCAGCTCTTTAACACCCCAAACAGGCCCAAATGTCTCGTGAAAGCGTCGTGTTTGAGTGGTGCAAGCGGAGTGCCTGAAAGTGAAAGCAACTAACACTTGATTGAGTGACTTGATAGCATTCATGTAAAAAAAATTAGTTTCTTAGATGAAATAAAGCAGCGTACACTGTGTGTGCTTTCACACCTTCATGCTCGGCTATACTTGTGTGCTCCAATTGCAGTAGACATCGGCGAGGTCATGGGACAGCACGGCTGATAGGATGGGTCACCCGGGATGTTGAACCCAATTTTCCATAAATTGCATCATGCTGTGGTTTCACAGCGAGCAATCTGCAAGAGCAATAATAGTTCCGTCACCTGAAACAAATGGATATTGATAGTAATTATGGTCGGTCTGTCAAACCTGCCAAGTTGTGTACAAGTATAATGGACTTTACTTAGTGACAAGTCTTAAGAAAATGTGTTATGTGTCAGTATGAAGGAGTGGTAGTGGCACACTTAAGAGAAATAAATACATTTATATCATTTATTTTGCTTAACGTTACATTAAAGTATGTGTTTGCACTTACACAATTTAACATGTCTAAAGAAGTACTGATACTGATAATTTAACAAAATAATACTATGAGGATAAAGTTCTGTTTATGAGGATTTTTTTTTAGAAAAAAATCACATGAATGAATATGCAAAATTGCCAGTATATTTTCTGAAAAAATATTATATATGTTTTCTATATATGCAAATACTCTATATACTGTATGCACGCAAACCGAGGCAAAAATGTGTACTTTTCCAACCATAACCAACCTTATCCACTGGATTTGTTTAAGAATACTACATTTTACAATAATAGTCCTTCATGGGGGTGTGCTCAGGAAGGGCATTCAGACTTGTTTAATTTTACACCAACCCTAAAACAAATGATCTATATACACAACAAAGCACTTTCAACAACCCTCAAAAGATAAAAACCCTTCCAAGAAAACTATAGGTAGGCGTTGACAAAAATATCAAAAGCATGCATTTGTTGGTGTTTGAAAGATCAATGTCCTTCGTAATTATCACCTGATCAAGGTGGGCCATCCAGTTCAATTGATAAATTGTACAGGAATCGGTTTTAATTAGGGATGTCTGATACTGGCTTATTTGCTAATATGCCAAAATTGTCCAACTCTCAATTACCAATTCCGATATCATATTTCTGTGGTGAAGCTAAAGGATACAGCATCAGCAATTACCTTTTAGAAATGGCTGTAAACAACATTGTAAAACATCTGAGAAATACTTTCCTGTCTACCCGTGCCGTATGGAGGTGGTAGAGCCGGGGCTAAGATCAAAGCCATGCAGCTAGCAAAGTAGTGGAGATTCTCGCCTTCGGTCCCATCCATCCATTTTCCACTGCTTATCCGGGTCCGGGTTGCGGGGGCAGCAGCTTCAGTGGACTTCCCGGTCCCCAGCGACCTCTTCCAGCTCCATCGGGAGGACACCAAGGCGTTCCCAGGCCAGCTGTGAGACATAGTCCCTCCAGCGTGTCCTAGGTCTTCCCGGGGGCCTTCTCCCGACTGGGGATGCCCGGAACACCTCACCAGGGAGGCGCCCGGGGGGCATCCGGACTAGATGCCCGAGCCACCTCAACTGGCTCCTATCGATGTGAAGGAGCAGCGGCTCTACTCTGAGCTCCTCCCGGATGGCCGAGCTCCTCACCCTATCTCTTAGGGTGAGTCCAGCCACCCTACGAAGGAAACTCATTTCCGCCGCTTGTATCCGCGATCTCATTCTTTCGGTCATGACCCATAACTCATGACCATAGGTGAGGGTGGGAACGTAGATCGATCGGTAAACAGAGAGCTTTGCCTTCCGGCTCAGCTCTCTCTTCACCACGACGGTCCGGTACAGCGACCGCATTACTGCAGATGCTGCACCGATCCGTCTGTCGATCTCACGCTCCAACCTTCCCTCACTCGTGAACAAGAACCCGAGATACTTGAACTCCTCCACCTGAGGCAAGACCTCACTCCCAACCCGGAGGGTACAGTCCACCCGTTTCCGACTGAGAACCATGGCCTCGGATTTGGAGGTGCTGAGTCTCATCCCAGAAGCTTCACACTCAGCTGCAAACCGCTCCAGTAAACGCTGAAGGTCACAGCCTGATGAGGCCATAAGGACCACATCGTCTGCAAATAGCAGAGACGAGATCCTAAGGTCACCAAGCTGGACTCCCTCAACACCTTGACTGCGCCTAGAAATTCTGTCCATGAAGATTATGAACAGAATCGGTGACAAAGGGCAGCCTTGGCGGAGGCCAACGTTCACCGGAAACAAGCTCGACTTACTGCTGGCAATGCGAACCAGGCTCCTGCTTCGATTGTACAAGGACCGAATGGCACGTAGAAGCGGACCATCAATCCCGTACTCCCGGAGCACCCCCCACAGGACACCACGAGGGACACGGTCGAATGCCTTTTCCAGGTCTACAAAGCACATGTAGACTGGTTGGGCAAACTCCCACATACCCTCGAGTACCCTTGCAAGGGTGTAGAGCTGGTCCAGTGTTCCGCGACCGGGACGAAAACCACATTGCAGCTCCTCTAACCGAGGTTCGACTAACGGTCGTACCCTTCTCTCCAGCACCCTGGAGTAGACTTTCCCAGGAAGGCTGAGGAGTGTGATCCCCCTATAGTTGGAACACACCCTCCGGTCACCCTTTTTAAAAATGGGGACCACCACCCCGGTCTGCCAGTCCAGAGGTACTGTTCCTGACTTCCATGCAATGTTGTAGAGGCGTGTCAACCAACACAGTCCTCCAACATCCAGAGCCTTGAGAAATTCTGAGCGGAACTCGTCTACCCCCGGAGCCTTGCCACTGGGGAGTGATTTGACTACCCCAATTACCTCAGCCACGGTGATAGAACTGTCCACGTACGTATCCTCAGACTCTGCTTCCTCTATGGAAGGCATGTCAGTGGGATTGAGAAGGGCCTCGAAGTATTCCTTCCACCGACCAACTATATCCACAGTCGTGGTCAGCAAGCCCCCGTCCGCACTGTAAACAGTGTGAACTGGGGGCTGCTTCCCCTTTCTGAGGTGTCGGACGGTTTGCCAGAACCTCTTCGAGGCCGACCGAAAGTCGTGCTCCATAGCCTCACCGAACTCCTCCCACACCCGAGTTTTTGCCTCGACCACCGCCGAAGCCGCGTGCCGCTTGGCCTGCCGGTACCTGTCAGCTGCTTCGGGAGTCCCGCAAGCCATCCATGCTCGATAGGACTCCTTTTTCAGCTTGACGGCAGCCCTAACCCCCGGTGTCCACCATCGGGTTCAGGGCTTGCCACCACGACTGGCACCGACCACCTTGCGGCCGCAACCACAACTGGCTGCCTCAGCAATAGAGGCACGGAATACGGTCCATTCGGACTCAATATCCCGGTCCTCCCTCGAGATGCAGGCTCGCCTTCGGTACCTTCTATTATCATGGGAAACGTGACTTCACTTCCGAGCAGGATCGACGACGTGGTTCCTCTGACAAAGAATGTGAAGAGTCAATACCTTCCAGAAGTGCAGCTTGTGCTTCACTGAAATATGGCAGCTAGCATCCCAGATGCTAACGTGGAGCAAGTGGACGAGGATATCAAGTCTAAATGGGGCCGTATTCTGTGCCTTCATTGCTGAGGATGCTGATTGGAGCTGCGGCTGTAAGGTGGTCGGTGCCAGTCGTGGCGACAAGCGCCGAACCCGATGGTGGACAACAGTGGTCAGGGCTGCCATCAAGCTGAAGAGGAGTCTTATCGAGAATGCATGGCTTGTGGGGTTCCTGAAGCAGCTGACGGGTACTGGCAGGTCAAGCGGCACGAGGCTTCTGTGATGTTCGAGGCAAAAACTCGGGTGACGAAGGAGTTTGGCGATGCCATGCAGCACGACTTTTGGTCGGCCTATCAATGATTCTTGCAAGCTGTCCGACACCCAAGAGAGGGGTAGCACCTGACCTCACCTGAGTATATTGTCAGATGGTGGTAGGAATACTTTAAGGCCCTTCTCTGGGTAGGCTGTAAGTCTGCAGTGTGGTTTTCGTCCCATGTCGCTGAACACTGGATCAGCGCTACACCCTTGCAAAGGTCCTGTAGGGACCTGGTAAAGGCCTTAAACTGTTTCCCTCGCGGTGTTCTGTTGGGTGTGCTCCGGGAGTATGGGATTGGTTGGTGCCATTCGGTTCTTGTACAACCCGAGCAGGGGCCTGGTTCATATTGCCAGCAGTAAGTCCAGTCTGTTCTGGTGAATGTTGGCCTCCGCCAAGGCTGCCCTTTGCCACTGATTCTGTTATAACCCTCATGGACAGAATTTCTAGGCATGCCTTGCGATTGACTGGCAACCAGTCCAGGGTGTACGCTGCCTCTCAGTTGATATCATCTGGGATAAGCTCCAGCATAGCCAGCGACCCTAGTGAGGATACACGGTATAGAAAATGGATGGATGGATGGAATTTTTAGGTGCAGCCAAGGCGTTGACGGAGTCCAGTCCTGATGACCTCTTTGGGCTGTGACCTTTAGTGGTTACTGGGGAGGTTTGCAGCTGAGTGTGAAGTGTGAATTTGCACAAGCAAGTTCTTCCAAAAACTCCCTATGTTTTTTGCTATAGCTTTTCAACACAAACAACCCTCAAGGGATAAAAATGTTGATTATCGTCCCAAGAAACTATAGATAAGCATTGACAAAAGGCATGCATTTATTGATGTTTAAAACATCGATGCCCCTTGTAATTTTCACCAGATTGAGGTGGGACATTCACTTCAATTGATAAATTGTAAAAAAAAAAAAAACTGTGTTTTAATTAGGGATGTCCAATATTGGCTTTTTTGGTAATACCAATATGCCGATATTGTTCAACTCAATTTTCGAGTCCGATATCAACCAATCCCGATATGCGTATCACCTGTTGTGGAATTAACGCATATCTGAAGCTAATGGATACAGCATCAGAAATTAGCTTACTGATGTGACTGTAAACAACACTGTAAAACATCTGAGAAATACATTTGAGAAATACTTGCAATCAAGGAACTCCACAAGTTTGGTGAATCCCTGTGGTGCATAAAAAAGGGCTGGTTATCCAGTGCGATACAGTCCATGATTTTCCGATTCATGGCTTTTGCCCTGGGAATTGGACGTAAAAAAGGAAGAAGTCTAGGTTCGGCCCCGTATTACCAACACTTTGCAGTCATTGCAAATAGCAAGTTTAATATTCGAAGGAGACAACATAGACATGACGTTAGTCAGGTAAAGAGCGAGCAAGCTTGTTACTAGCCCAAAACGGTTGTTTACATGCTTCAGACACGGTTTGATGAGGTCATCATTTGTGCGCCGGAAAATAGGTGAGCCCATAGGCCTGTATACAGCATTTCTCATAAGCAAGTTACACAGAGTGTGACCTGACAGTTTGCGGGAAGAGCTGCTCGCCTTATGTATTGGCTGATATCGGTATGGGCCATGAAGTGCTTGACAACATCGGTATATCAAGTATTGATAACAAAGCCAATATTAGTCAGCCGTATGTGTTATGATTTTTATTTTGTTGAATTTTGTTTAAGCTTTTTATTTAATTAAACTGTTACTAAGAAGTATAATGTTTTCTACTTCTTTATTGCCGAATAATCTTCAGTATTCAAAATGGATTTCAACATAATTCAGACAACAAAACTTGTCTGAATTATGACAAGTTGAGATTTTTTATTTTATTTTTTGCAAGTCAAGTCTCAAGTCTGTGGTCACGGGTCCAAGTCAAGTCTCAACTCTCTAAAAAAGTAAATATCTCATGGTTTCTTGTTTTAATGAGCTTTCTGTCATTTGCTGCTATTCAGTCTACTAAGAATACAGCTATAGCTAAGAAAGTCATGCCGTATTATTATCTTTCCTTCGTCTATTAGCATAAAGTATCAGTACCGGTAAGTTGATCATTTTAAAAGAGCGTGAACGATGTCCTTTAAATGAGACTGTATTCTTCCAACATGAACATACAGCTATATATCTTGTGCAGACTCAGTCGGACCGTAAGGACATTTACAGAATGTTACACCTCACCCAGTCAAAGGCATTGTAGGCTAATTAACATTTTTCCAGTTATAGTGCAAAATATCCCACTTTAGGTATAAATGCAAAGAACTTGTAAACAGAAAACTTAAAACTACTTTAAACACTTAAAAGATAGGCCAGTCCACCTCCTGTCCAGTTTTTATCCAGTTTTTGGCCCCCCATCTTTGCATCTTGTTACGTGAAACAAAGACTTCCTGTTTCCAGACTGTTTTTGAGTCAGTCCAAATGTTCACACCGCTTCCGGTTGACGATTCCTGAAGGTCCACTGTTGGCATCATCTTATCTTGATTCAGATCACTGGTCCCACTCCCAGTCCTAAATATGCCACCTACATGCATTCCTTTCATACCAAGTCTCCCAAAATCTGGCCAACATTCTACTCTAAAACACCCTACTGTTTTGACCAATGGAAGTACCGGTACTGTATTAAATAACACATGCATTGGTTTATGATGGAAAATCTATACTACACAACACAACTGTAAATATCAGATACAAGATGCAGTTGTAGCATTTTTTAAACACCAAATTTAGCAAATTTTTTAAACACCAAGTTCAACTGACATCAGACAATCTAGATTTCCTTATATGGGCTAGACTGAGCGATGGCTCCCAGGAAATGTTTCTTCGGGTTTGAGGGAAAGCTAATTTTGTTGACTATCCGCCAACCTCTTGCTTTCCAACGTTGGTCGTGTTGAAGAGTCAGAAGGGCAAGCTATAAGTGACAATGTATCTGTGTCCTAACTGTGTTTATTTTGTCTAAGTAATGGGACAAAAGCAGCCGTTTGTGTGTAGCATTATAGAGAGTGCTAACAGGGAGCGAGGGAGTGTTACCTGAATGCCTGCAAATTACAAGCTTACCAATGTCTAAGGCTGCTAATAGCTGTTTTAAAAACAAATCTGTACCGCCTAGGAAGTGGGGTTCGGCAGCTATCCGGACGTCCTCGGGAGTGATTGGGAGTGTGATCTATCACAGCGGAGTGAGCTCAGTAGGCGGAGGGTGTGGAGTTAGACAGTTTAGACAGACCGTTTGGACGGGAGGCAGGATACTCAAGGAAACACTGCTGGAAAAGATGCACATTCTGGAAGACCAAGAAAACATTGTGTGTGGGTTGTCGTGTGCAGCTGCTCTATAGGTGTCCAGATTGGAATACAAAAGCCCAACAATGAGTATAACAGTTCCCCTTTCAGTACTGTAATTTTCGGTCTATAATCCACTACTTTTTTGGCTTGTACAATGCCACTAATGCATGGCTAAAAACTACATTTTCCATGATGCTCAGAGTGCAGCTGCAGGAGTTAGTGATGTGGACGAGTGAAATGGACGCTATCCTGTTTTAAAGTCCTCTCTGACACATCTTAAGTCAGTTTGATCAAGTGTAGAATTAAAACAGCTTCTGTTTGGACTCCCAAATGTCCATTATCACCAACAACAGACTGGACTACTGCGTGATGAAGAGCCTTAGTTCAACCCAAAGGCTAATGGCTCAAGACAAAAGTGACACAAGGAGCAACAACGAAAGAGAAAGAGAATGACAAAGTGTGTGATGCAGGAGTTATGAGGCGGTTCAATTCGACTTGAGTGGTTTTAGTTCCCAGGAGGAGGAAGACAGCTGAATGAATTTTCTGGTAGGCAACTGTTTAACTAGCTATATTACAAGCAATGTTCAGCACTTTTTGGAAAAAAACATTCATTTAATCAAAAATCTTTGCCTGTTACATATTTCTGTGTACTAAATGTATATATGTATATATAATATATATATAATGTGTGTATGTGTGTGTGTGTGTGTATATATATATATATATATA
>QODF01000001.1:1454386-1641005 GCA_024372805.1 Oostethus manadensis
TATTTATGTGTACTATTCAAACTGAATTCAAAACCGGAAGCAGCAAAACGCAACACAATGGAGAGCAGTGAAGCATAAAGGCTTAGTCACCAGTGAAATTGCATGCTGAGTAGGACAAATTCAAATTCAAATTGTCGGCGCTAATATTGAAAGTCCTACCTGACAGTCCAGCTATGGCCGGTCAGAAAAAAGATGAGGGGTTATGCTGTTTATAAAGGGATAGTTTGGATTTGTTGACATGAAGGTAAATGGCATTCCCATCAGCAGTGTATTGTATCAACAGTGACTTTTCCCCCACTTTATCCTGTGAGCCGAGGTGTGGTCAGTTTTTAGTATTGAGGAAAGTAATTCTGGCTATTTGGTTTGGTCACTTGAGTAGAACACTTTTCTTCTCAAAACAATATGATTTAAAAGAGTGATATATTTGCGTCACAAATACGTTTTCCACAAAAAAGTCAGAGCTATTTTTCCTCCCTGTGTATGATGGCGCGCTGCCGCCTGCACGTGTTTCGGTGTTTACGGATGTGAGAGTGGTACTGTCAGAAAAGAAAGTACTGCATCTACAAAAAAGACTAGTACATACCTGGACTGTAACAACAGAACGTGTGTACCGCTGTCCTGTCACAACATTGCTATTGGCAACTTTGGCTTCTTGCCATGTTTCATACAAAGTGGGTGTGTAGTGCACACTTCAAGAGGACAATTACGTTTCTACGCACCCATGACGGAGGAAGAAACGTGTTTTGAAGAGTTCTGCTGTCCCGGCACCTCAGGTAAGAACTTGCTATACTACGTGTGGAAGTGTGGTTGTCTCCATGTTTCTATGAGTATGCTTCCAGTCGCAATAATATGTGGTATGTAGTTTTTCAATTATGTCCAGTGTCATTTGCATACCAGTCAAATTAATGGAAAAAAGTGAATGTAGTCTACTCACATCTACAGCTGTGAGTCCAATTTCAGCTTTGACCAGCTTCAACCTCATGTAGGTGGACTTTGCACTAAGAGGAATGTTCACTTGTTTCGTGGTCGGACTTGTTTAATTTCACTATCCCAGCAGCAAACACTGTGAAACGGGTGATGTAAACAAGTGAGAGAGAGGGAAAGGTCTGACATTTTTGTGGGAAATGGTTTTGTGGTGCAAATGCATTACTCTTCTGAATGCATACTGTTTTGCAGACTTGGAGAAGGCATTTGACTGTGTTCCTGATATATCACAAACCTAGGTGTGATTTATTTATTATTATGTTAAGTTAGGCCAGTGGTTACCAAACATTTTTTTGCAGCGCCCCCTTTTAGAGATAAAATGATTTTCAGTCCCCCCACCCCTTACAACGGCCCAAAAATTTGGTAATAATGAAAAGCGTTTGTGGAAAAGTGTTACTTTGTTGGACTGAATTTCTAGGCAGAGCAAGGCCGTTGAACCGATCTCTTTTGGTGGTTGATGAATTGGCTTTCTGCTTTTTTCATGTCCATGGTCGTCACCCCGCCCGGAAAAGTGTGGAATGCCATCTCCAGGTCAGGGATGAGATCCTTTTGGTACCTTGGAGTCTCGTTCACAAGTAACGGAAGGATGGAAACGAGATGGACAGGCCGATTGGTGCAGCGTCTGTAGTCATGTGGTCTCTGCATCGGTCCGTTGTGGTAAAGAGGGAGCTGAGCCAAAAGGCAAAGCTCTCAGTTTACCAGTTGATCTATGTTCCTACCCTCACCGATAATCACGAGCTTTGGGTAGTGACAAAAAAAACAAGATCGCGGGTACAAGCGGCTGAAATGAGTTTTCTCCTTAGGGTGGCTGGGCTTAGAGATAGGGTGAGAAGCACTGTCATCCGGAAGAAACTTGGAGTAGAATCGCTGCCCACCCAAATTGAGAGGAGCCAGATACCGTGGCTTGGGCATCTGGTCAGGGTGTTCAGGACACGTCCGACCGGTAGGAGGTCTCGGGGAAGACCCAGGACATGTTGGAGAGACTATGTCTCTCAACTGGCCTGGAAACAACTCAGGATCCATCGGGAGAAGCTGGACAAAGTAGCCGGATTCTGGATCAAAAAAGTATCTACCTCAACTAGTAATAAAATTGATCGGTTGATTGTTTATTTCTTCCGGAGCACAAAGATGCCAAATCCAACTCCAACACATTCCACAAACATTGTGAACATGCCACTGACACACACAAAATGCACAATTTTGCGCTTGTTTCAATTCCTTGAGGCTTCTGAGGACAAGTTGTCTTGTTTTCTATGGATCAGCATTTTCAGTGTGATGAAAAACATAACATAACATATTTAGCCTCCATGCCCTGCGATTGACTGGCGACCAGTCCAGGGTGTACCCCGCCTCTCGCCCAAAGTCTGCTGGGATAGGCTCCAGCATCCCCGCGAGCCTAATGAGGATAAGCGGTATAGAAAATGAATGAATGAATGAATGAATTTAGCCTCCACAAAAAAAGGTCATGTTTGTTGCCTGCATATTGTTTAATATTAATCTTTTGAGTTAAAAAAAACGCATTTTAAATAAAATTTTATTATAATTACATGAGTTCATGCTTCTCCTTTTCATGATCAGTGCTTCTGTATTCATTCCTCATTTGTGGCCTTTCCCCGGTGTAACTATAACCTTTCATTGAAACCTTATTATAAGAGGTGGTTCAAATAGTTCATAGCCATAGCAGCGGAATTAATAATCCTCCATTAATGAGCGCAGTGAGATGTACGAGTCAACATGAAAAAGGGAAACAATGTGCTATCTGTTAATGTGTCCAAGTGTATTCCGGCTTACACAGGAGTGAAAGGAGTGGCAGTCGGAGGCACTCAATCATGACATTTTCCTGTTTGGATCAGGAGATTCCATGTGAGCCGCAAAGGTTAGGCTTCCAGAATGCTGCCTGCGAGCTACTTGATGAGATTAGCAAATATATATTTGTTCAAGCGCCCACATGTGTCATGAAAGGCGTCGCCAAGCCCCTTTGTAATGAGCATTATGTGTCTTTTCCATGGATTCATTTCTCCGAACACTTTGGTGAGCTTTTGTCTCTCCCATCCTGATGTCTGATTGCACACACGAGCCGACTGCTTTGACTTTCCACTCAGTTCTTTGCCTTTTTACTGGTCAGTATGGACTGGCGAGACGCTGTGGCCAAAACCCGTAAAGTGAGCGCGAGTGGGTTTCATTGCAGCACAAGGTGTGATCTAATGGAGCCTCGGTTTTCTATAGAGGAGAATTGGAAAGGGACGCTCTGACCTGATGATGTTATTTTGCTTTTACTCAGTACTTTATGAACTGTTTAGTTGCCGGGCCATCGCTGCAGTCGTATTTTCAAGGACTGTAAAAGGCTGTTTATTGTCCAGAACATTCAGGGATCCCGCGGGTACTGTACGGGCAAAGGCAAATCCAAAGGGTAATGGAGAATTATGTACAATGTCATTTATTAATAATGAACAGTTTTGAGGTATTAATGAACTATAAACGGATTTATAGCGTAGGACTGCACTGTATCATAGCATTGTCTGATATTTTGCACACAAAACATCCATAGTTCCAAGCTTTTGAATGGCATGACCACATTTAGCTTTTGCATGTTCTCTCATATTTCAAAAAGGAAGTAAGCAAATGAAAATACAGTGTACACTATATATTTTATATTTGCGAAGTCAGTGTGCAGCAGTGACGTGCCGCCAAGGGAGACAAATTATGAAAAATGATAACATAAAAGCAATGTTAATATGCATCCTTTCAACTGTATTTCTCCCATTCCGATCATTTGCAACATTTTTAATATTAAATGTGCACATGTCCTGTTCAAATACATCGCAGAAACCTAAGATGAGGCTACTGCAAGCGTCTGATCTCGGCTCAGTGGGCTAGCCTCGCCTACCATATAAGTGCACTCGATTAGTGCACTTAGATTTTGGCAGCATGTCGCCAATAATCTAATCTTGCAGAAGCATTTATTATAAGCCATGATGCTCCACAGCCTGCGTAATGTCTTTAGTCTATGTGGCCCATCATTCTTCTTGCTAATCAAACAATAAAACACATAGAAATGTCATACGCGCTTCATCCAAAGTGTGTGTCACTTCCGTCCTTCCATAGAGAGGAAACTTCGCCGTCATTCCATTTATTTTTTGACAGCAGGAGTCAAATGTCAAGTCAAATGCGAAATATTTGATACTCGGCTATTCTAATGAATGAATGAATTTGACTGCCAACACCGAGGATTATACTGTATAGCGAAGATCACCAGGAGGCGAGCAGACTTGTACATCAAAGTATCAGAGCGAGGAGGACAGGCTGTACTCGTACAGAAGACAAACGGTAAGAACAGTTAATGAACAAATAGGCCTGAGAACTATTTGAAAGCATTTTAAATCCGTGTTTTACTCTTTTTTTTGTTATCCACTTAATGAGCAACCTCTTTTGACATGAAAAAAAAACCCCTCACCAGCCATGAACCCATGTGGCAATAAATACGGTATATAAATAACTCAACACACAGCCATTATTGTCTAAAGAGCTGGTTACACAAATGATTACACCTCACAGTGAACATGTCCAAATTGCAACCAATGTATCAATAATTAGTGTGAGCTTCATTGTTCTCTAGCACTGCCTTAATCCTCTTGGGCATGGAATGTACCAGAGCTGCACAGGTTGTTACTGGAATCCTCTTGCGCTCTTCCATGATGATATCCCTGATTTAGCTGCTGGATGTTATACTGTACACATTATGCGCCTCCACCAGTCTATCATTTATTTATTTAAAGGTAAAATTATTATTTTCCTTTGCTGTGTTGAGACCTTTATCCCTGTTGGTATAGTAGTACACGCTACAGTGCATTCAGTGTAAAAAATAATGGAAATGGATCCAAATGGTTGGACTCGGTGTGGCGGCCTCTGACAGGGAAATGTTTTGAGACATTTGGGAATGCTTAGTTGGAAAACTAATTGATGTTGAAGTGTGTATTTGCGAGTGTTCTCTACCTTAAAGTTAAAGCGATTAATAAACAGTTTAAGTCATAGCAAGTGAAAATCATTTTTAAAGTACACTCTGGAGAAAATAAAAGTTTTGAGCAATTAAACAAAGTTGGAGTGCAAGCAAGAGACATAGAAATCTGTCAAAAATGCTGGAGTACAAGGGTCAGTACTAGGTCCCTTTTTTTTAATGTTGATTAAGCTTTCCCTCTGACTGCTTTTCTCATTCGTCATGATGATGTGACATCATCTCACATGAGTTGACTGGGTTTTGGTCATACAGTATGTTTGGCCCCTGAGTGTAAATGCAAAGCAATCACGGCACACGCACTGAAATAAGGCTTGGCTGTGGGGAAGGGAAACATTCATTCCTGCGGCGTGCAGCAAACTTTCCTCATGACTGGTGCATGTGAAGCGCACACATCCAAATGAACTTTGATGTAAACGTCCGTGTAATGACTTTCCTTGCAAGCTAGGAGGTTCAACTGTGGGAACCAGCGAGCAGGTGGAGTATTTTTATGGGGACTGGCTGGACTAGGCCTGCAAATATTCGATGATGATATTTTTGGGAGTGTATTTGACCATGCTCGGATCCAGACTGTACAACTACTCACCCACTGCTGAAGTGTGATGGACGTGTAACATACAGAGTGAGCGTCAACTTCATGCATCAGTGTCATAAGTGTAAAAAGACGTTAACCCCTGTTTAATAAAATTAAAGTAAAGTAAAACTACTAGGTGTGATGCTTGACTAGCAAGTAAGAAAATGAAGAAGGAGTTTTAACTCCCTGCATTGATTCTTAACTCATCGGACTGTAAAACAAAGTTATCAACTGTACAATAAAGCTAAATACAACTACAACAAAGTAAAAGTACTTAGTATGATGGGCATGTGGCATGTAAGTGGAGCGTGAAGGTCAACTTCATGCATTTATTATTATTATTAACTGTTTAATTGACCAATGTAATGAAATGCAATAAACTGTCTTACCATTAAAAAATTCTTGATAATGTCAGAATCAACTTTTTGTGCAGTTGCAACCACAGACACTGTTCAGAGAGGTGTCCTGTTTACCTTCACTCTAAATTTCCTTCTTGTGAAGGGCCCAGAAGATCTCAATGGGGTTTGAGTCAGGCGAAGAAGGGGCCATGTCATTAGTTTTTTTATCCTTAAGGCCTTAACTGGCCAGCCACACAGTGGAGTACTTGGATGCATGTGATGGAGTGTGTAACATGCACACTTTTTCCTGTACAACTGCTGGGAGAAAGTGTCTTCTAAAAACTGACAGTAGGTCTGAGTGTTTATTTTGAGTCCATTTTCAACCCGAAAAGGTCCAACTAGCTCATTTTTAATAACACCTGCCCATACCAGTACCCCACCTCCAGCTTGCTGGCGTCTGAGTCGACGTGAAGCTCTGTGTTCGTTACTGATCCAACCACAGGCCCATCCATCGAGTCCGTCAAGAGGCACTCTCATCTCAGCAGTCAACAAACCCTTTGAAAAATCTGTCTTCAGATATTTCTTGGCCCATTATTGACGTTTCAACTTATTTTTCCTGTTCGGATGTGGTCGGGTTTCGGCCTTTCTTTCTTCAATGTCTCTTAGAACTGAACACCTCGTAGTTCTTGACACTCCAGGTAGGTTGCAGTTGTGGAGTATGGCAGCACTGGTGGATAACGGGTTCCTGGTAGCATCGTGTTTGATTCTTCTCCAATTTTTGAGGGTTAATTTGCGTCTTTTTGTCTCAACACGTTTCTTGCGACCCTGCTGACTTTTTGCAACAAAACGTTTGATGGTCCTGTGGTTACGCCCCCCACACCTTAGATATTTTCGGAAGACTTTTCAGAAGCTGTTAAATACCTTTTTTGGCCATTTTTCCTGAGGAAAAGACTTTGCCTAATGATTATGCACACCTTGATATGTGTGTTGATATCCTCAGGCCACACCTGTCCTTGTTACACAAATACACATGACCTGATGTGCATTCAATCCTATAAGCATTCATGTTCACACAGCTGAGCAGAGTTGGAAAATATGGATACAAAATAATCACTTGTCCAATAATTGTGCATACAGTGTAGTTCTCCATTTTTGTTCTTACAACTTAAAATAAGCACATTGGTCTAACGTCATGAGTGTCATATTTTATTTGCTAGTTAGTTTGTTGATTTCAGAAACATATTTATTATCATTATTATATTATCCTAGTTTTTGCTGTAGACAAACCAATAAAGCGACACAGATTGCCTCATTTGTGCTTTGGAAAGATAAAAAACACACAGGACCTCCTTGGCGGACGCTGTTAGCGGTTCCCGTCAGCTGTTTACAGCTTTTTAGTGTTCTCATCATTGTCATCTTTGGACACAATCAACAGAAGACATTTATTTTCTGAGAAAAAGCTCATGCCAGTATAAAACGCACGCTCGGTCCAGACATTTGCACTAATCGTGGAACTAAAAGGAGAGTTATTGTTGTTCGGCGCTGTAGGCAGCGTTGTGACTTTATGAGCTTCGACAGAGTCTCTGTGTTTGTGTGAGAAATGAACTGCAAACTGTGTGTGTGTGTGCGGTCCTGCTAATGCACTTCTTCAACACCCGGAGAAGCATAAAATGGCTCTCAGCGGAGCAGGTCTCCATTCTGCCTATCACTCCATTAGCAGCCGCGCTGCTTGACTCGGGCCAATGTGCAAAACAGCTGTGGAAAAAGGCCTCATGCCTTTTCTTTAACACCGTGTCCCCTTAGAAATGTTTTTCCTACTCTCCCCGTTTTTATCAGAAGTATAGAAATTCCCACCCACTCCTGTCATTTAAGACTGGTTCCCCTCCAAGTATGACATGATGGAGCTCATCTGGATTGAGTTAGGGTGGGGCACCCTGCAGAGATAGAGTGGATGGGAATGTCATTGTTGAATCGATAAAGTCTCATTTGCATGTTTGGGCCGATAGAACGCAACAAACACTTGATTGTTCAGCCTTTGTGTTTAGAGCTGCTGTACCATGTCGTCGCACTCATTTCTTCGTACAACGAGTATGCAAAACACCCCCCCCCCCAGCCCCACCTCCTGTTTCTGGTAAATCACACTTTGCACATACCTCAGCACTTACACTTGTTACCAGTGACGTGTGGTGAGGTCCATGACTGGTGAGGTACAAACTCCTTTGGAGTTTTTGCATGTTAGGTTGCATAAAATGAGCATAATTGTTCACTTTGGTTTGAAGTTTGTTTTCAGATACTTCTTATAAACTAAAAAAAAAATGTGTGTTCTTACCTTTTACTTGCATTGAAGTACATGCAGCTTTTCCTTCCGTGAGCAACGCTCCGATACTTTGTTGTAAAAGTCTGATCACCTCCTGGTGAGTTTCAGTGTATAACTCTCCATCTTGGGAGTCAAATTCATTTATTCATTCAGCAAAGTATACAAATATAAGGAATGAATACAATTTTGGAAAGAAGAAAAAACAAAAACACTGTTTTTTCCTCTGTGGAAGAACGTCACGGACAAGTACCATTCAGCTCACCCTGCCACCTCCCATCCTTGTCTGGATGCAGTGGTACTGCAAGTACCTGCCGTGTGACATTTCTATGCATTCCATTCTCTGATTAGTAAGAATAACACGCTGCACTACGGTGTATAAGCCACTACGTTTTTCTCATGCATTGAACCCTGAGGCTTGGCAAAAAAAACTACATATCCCATGATGCTTAAAGTGCAGCTTCAGAAAAGTAGTGACATGGATGAGTGAAGCGGAAGTTAATATTACGTTTTAAAGTCTTAAAGGCAGTCACACATCTTAAGTAAGTTTGATCGAGTGTAGAATTATTACAGAATCACTACAGCTTATGTTTCAGCCAAATGTCCACTATCACCAATGGGGGTTGAATGGCTGGACTGAATGAAGAGGATAGCTCAAGCTAAATGGCTACAACAACAAAAGAGAAAGAGAGATTGACAAAGTGTGTGATGAAGGGATTATGAGGCTGTTTAACTGTGATGCTTGACAAGACGACTTGAGTGGTTTTAATTCACAGAGGAGAAGGATAGCGATGAATGGATTTTTCAGTAATTACAGTTTAACTAGCCATATTACACTCACTGTCACTGTGTAACTACCTATGTTACAACCCACTGTTCGGCAATCTTTGGGAAAAAAAAGCATTTTACTAATGACCCCATGTTACAACTGCAACTAATAGACATGTCTATGTGTGGCTTGCAAACCTCTCTATATTCGGTAAAGTACAACATTAGACACGCTGTAGAAAGTCATGGAGTATAATAAATGTGTTTCCAACACTATATAATTGTCGACATGCTGACAAACAGAAACTGGTATCTCAGTGTGCACTTAGGCGGGGCTAGCCGAGAAGCCGCGATCACGGCGGCTTCACCTTATGTTTCTTCCTCATGTTTGATCAGGAAATCTGCTACTTCAGCAATTTTTACTTAAGAAAATGTTAAAAATGATTTGAATCATACAGGAAATACATGCATAATACAATTCAAAGGACAATTAAAAATACTTACTTTATGTTATTCCTTTCACTGCTTGCTACAGAGGTTTGTGAGCTTTATACGTGCAGATCATTCAGGCATGGAGTCACATGTTATATACTGGATGAACAAAAGTGTTTTGAGTTAAATGTTAGTCCTCACTGACAATTGCCTCATTCACACAAGTGAGCTGGCGATGATTCCAGCTGAGGTTTGATTGGTGACTGGTCACCAGACACATTTAGACAAATTATCACATTCAAAACTACGGACAATTGAGAGTCTGCATTTAACTACAAAGGTTTTTGGTAATGTGAGAGGAAGCCAGAAACATGCATGAGAAAAAAAACAAATTATTGAAATAGCTACAGACATGAAAACATTCAAATTCCTGCTAAGTTGTCAAATCAGAATTTTGGCAGAAAACTTTCGAGTTCGGGCTAATCTTGTTCTGCATGTCTTTCTGCAGAATCTTTGCTTATCAGCATATCTCTTCACCACAGGTATGTTTTTGTCATGTTTTGGTGTGGCGATAACCCCAAGATGCAGAAACGAGAACCCAGTGCAGGAAAAAAGTTAATTAAATTAATTATAATAACTGCAGGGCCGCACGGTGGATAACTGGGTAGCACGTTGGCTTCACAGTCAGGAGGTTCACCATTCGAATCTCCGTTGGGCATCTCTGTGTGGAGTTTGCATGTTCTCCCCGTGGGTGTGTGGGTTTTCTCCGGGTACTCCGGTTTCCTCCCGCATTCCAAAAACATGCATGTTAGGTTAATTGGCAACTCTAAATTGTCCATAGGCATGAATGTGAGTGTGATTGGTTGTTTGTCTTTGTTTTTCTAGATGTGCCCTGCGATTGACTGGCGACCAGTCCAAAGTCAGCTGGGATAGGCTCCAGCATACCCGCGACCCTAATGAGGATAAGCGGTATAGAAAATGAATGAATGAATAATAACTGCAGAGCTGAAAAAGGCAACTAATAGTAGCCCGAACACACAACAACAACAAATCTCCAAAAAGTGTAATGCCACCGGCTGAACTAAATACAGGCAAACTTCAATTAGTGGGAGGTGCGTGCCATCAAGAAAGTAAACACTGTAGAGAACAAGACAGAACAAAACAGGAAGTAAAAGATAAGCCAACTGGTGTGTGTTTTCTTTGTTTTTTCTTTGTATTTACTTATTTGCTGACAAAAAACTAAATGATCAAACTCACAGCTCCCACATCTGCACATGACTGACAGATTGTTGGCAGAGCTCCAGGTTTTATTTTAAGATGTGTAGTGAAGCCTGTTTTTTTACGACGTTGTCCTCCCTGAAGTAGTGGGCATCTTCATGAGGTGGACTCATCTAGCTTGGCATCTGAGACCTTCCTCCAGGACGCCATGAAACACAGAACTTCAAAAGCCGTGGAGCAATCAAGTCTCAAGTCAGATTTGCAGACGAGTGACATACTTGCTCACGGTGCAACATCCACAGCAAGTTAATGCATCACATATAATCAACTACTACTACATGAACACATAACTTAAAACGGTTATTTCCAAATGCCCGCAAGGCATGCTGGGTAGTCCTGCGGTAATATCAATATGATAATATACTTGGTGATGCAAGGGTGCCACAGTAGCTTTCAAGTTTTGATATTAAAGGTTTAAAAAATCATTTGGGATTAAAACACTTCATGTGTCTGATGTGGCCTGTGGGTCGCAATTTGGCCCACGCATAGTGTAGTCTATATGTCAAGACTTACCTTTCATCTCCACTTGCCCTGGTCTACTGGCCTGTCTCCTGGTATTGCCTCCACGTGGATGTGCCGTTTTTGGAGGAGCGCCACTGTGATGATTTTTAATTGCAGCAATCGGACGTGGATCGTCATCAAATAGGTACTGTATGTGTCTCA
Organism: Oostethus manadensis; assembly: GCA_024372805.1. Classification (NCBI taxonomy): domain Eukaryota; kingdom Metazoa; phylum Chordata; class Actinopteri; order Syngnathiformes; family Syngnathidae; genus Oostethus; species Oostethus manadensis. The sequence continues at coordinate 1,465,750 of QODF01000001.1, forward strand.
GTAGCAGTGATGCATGAATGCATTAGTGTTGTTTCCTGATACTCAGCAATTCTTTATCACACAAATGACATTTACAGTACTTTGTGACTGACATTTCCTGATCAAATGACAATATTTCCATTTTAATCGGCCCATCCATTTGCATCTATGCAATAAAAAGGCATTTGGTAACAATACATGCACAGTCTGTGGTAGTAACCTTTTCCTGTTTGGCCAGAAAGGTTGTGACAGGAGACATCAAATGTATTTGCCTACTTCCTCCGTTTCTTCTTTCGAGTTTGATGCCAATGTAAAGCAATCAGACTAATTGTCGATGGCAAAACTGATGAAACATGTCAGATGCAAAGGGGGAGAAAAACGGCTTGGCAAATGGAATTAATCTCATTATTCACAGGCAAGAATGTGCTATTAATGTCTGTTGTCTATTAGGGGCAGGCGTGAGCGCTGCACGGGGATGGGGATTATCTGACCCATGCTGTGACCAGACTACGGTGTTTACAGCAGTGTGCTGCAGAATTCACCTCTACCAAAAAGACGCTAGCACATCAGTTTGTCTGAGGGTTGAAGTAGAACACACGACTGCAGGTGCAAAGCTAATGGGGACACGCAAAATGTACCGGGAAATACGACCCGTGAAGAAAGGTTTGCATCATCCGCAGACAATTTGGAGGGCAGATGTTATGAATGGCAATCAGAATCCAAACAGGTGCCGTCATGTTCCTTGTCTGGACTGGACCTTGCTCTTTCTCAAGAACCAAAGCTTGCAAGAATGGTCATGCAGACTTGGGGGAAGAGATACTGGAAGCTGGCAAACAGCAAGAATGATGCAGGTTCAAATTCCTGTCAGCTTGGGACTTGCTGCACTTGTGTAGGTTCTTGCACAGTCAAAAGCATGCATGGTAGGTTAGATGAAGACAATGTATTCCACATAGGTGTGAATGTCAGTAATTGGGTGTCTCCTCGGGTCGGTTCTGTGGTTGACAAGTGATCATTCCAACACAAGCTGGGTTGGGCTACATCTTATATAGAGGGATTGCTTTTTGGCCCCACAATGCAATACAATGCTCATACAGAGGACTGGATGATGCAACGCAAAGTACGCTGAGACAGATAACTGTCAAGAGTTCAAGTCCCAGAACCCACCACGCACCTGGCCGTTTTTGCCACTTTTGGTATAATGTATAATTAGAATTATATAGCGGTCTTTGGTCCCCAGAAGTGCGGGAGAATGCAAATACCTTGGTCCCTGTATGGAAATGATAGAACTGATTCCAGGGGTCAAGGTTTTGCCTCCAAAGAGCTTTCAAACACTGAACAAGTGTAAGTGCAAAATGAAAAATGTGTCAATTGAAAACAAAAATTATATATGTATATATATAAATGCAAACAACTTTAGTTAATGAGCCCTTTCGGTAAAATCTTTGATTTCTCTTTGGTTTAATGCTCTTGTGAAATGATGTTTCAGATGCTTGTTAAAGGTCCAGGATACTATTTTTCATCTATTTTAAGAAAGTCTCAGAGGCCCCAGAAGTTGGAAATGTGTTGGCCAAAATCTAGCCTTGATGCGAAGTCGAGAGGTCAAGACAGTTTAAAAGTGCTTTAAAGTAAAGAACTGTGTTTGCGTACCCCTCCCGTTCACAGTGTGTTGCTCCAAGAAGAACTACTGAAGGGCCCTATAAAATCTTTTCTATTTTTCCCCAAATGTTGTTTTTTTTCTCTCAATTCTATTTTGTGAAAAACACAAATGATCAAACTTACTACACCCACTTCTGTACCTGACTGGGAAGTGTGGATTTCAGTCACAATTATGATGACTTTGGACTGGACTTTACAGTATCATTGAAGACATGCAACTCGACTTGTATTTTGACATTGGGACTTGACCGTCATTTCCAGCAAGATTTTGATTTTGGTCACTGAATGCATCTGTTAATGTCCAATCACGTTTAAGAACAAACTAATGTGTGGATTACACAAATCCCGAATGCAAAGTCAGCAGTATTTTGGCAGGGGTATGCTGGAGCCTATCCCAGATGACTTCAGGCGAGAAGTGGGGTACACCCTGGACTGCTCAAGTCAATCACACGGCTGGTTTAAAATAAAACGATTAATAAGGCATTCATGGTATTGTCAAACTTAATGGATTAGTAAAATGGCATTTTATTTGAGAGACACTAAACAGCATTTACGAGGTCCTTGGGACTTTACTCTACTTGTCGTTATTTTGATTTGAAAACACAGAACGTGTGCATCTGTACTTGAGACTTGACTCGAGACCTGAGAATTGCAAAACACTATTTGCTCACACCTGTGCGGATTGGCAAATCCTTTATTTTAAGATATGTAGGGAAGCCTGTTTTTTTCCCTTTATCGCCATTAAAACTCTCCATTTTAAAAGCAATCCACCGAGCGCCTCTTCTCACAAAAGTAGCGCATGGAAGTGAGGGAGATGAGATTTTCCTTATGTTTGGTGGATGAAATGTCAATTTTGCATGATAGTGACCTTTAAAGGTTTCATATGCGAGCATGTTTTACGCCTGAATATTGCTGTTAAATGTTATTTGGCAAGCAAAAAAGTCCAAATTGTACACGGCGTGTCATCGAACTATCACTCCTGCTTAGAAACAGACAATCACATTCACACCTATGGGCAATTTAGTCTTGCCTTTTGTTCTTGTTTTAAGGAATTTGGCGCAAGAAAGCGCATACCGAGCTCATTAGACACTTTGGAAAGTTAGCCTCGCTGTCTAGCCAGTTTGCAAATTTTATCCCCAAAGTACTGAAGTAGCTTTTACTGCTTAGCATAGATAATTACATTGATGCTCAGACTGGACTGTATCGGAATTGCGGTATCTTGCATGACCAACAGTCATGGATGTGAATGATGCTGAGAACAAGGTGCCATTCCCAGAGGGATGACAAGGTTGGTCTCATCGGTGCCATTCTCTTGTTGAGTTGTCTGCTCACTGTTTACCCTCCCACTGTAGACACTAAGAATCAGTTCATTTTGCTCAAGCAGGTATTAAAAATGTTTGTCTTCATTGCTGCCCATTTCTAGAGGTTGCCAGGGGTGCCTGGCTCGTATTCCCCAAAGAAAATGCCGAAAAGACAAGCTCAAACACAACGTTTTCACGCTAATGTGCTGAGGGATAACAGGGAGAGGCGAGATGGGCGTATCGCGGCGACGGCTAAACGCCTCGGCTGGCGTCCAAGCTCAGAACTCAGGGCCCTGCTGTGCTGAGACGGTGCGTGCCTGCTGCATGCCAGAGTGCAGGAAGAGGGAGCGGGAATCTGTACGCCGGAGCCGTATGAAATGAAGTCTGCCCCTCCTCCATTTCTGCAGCTTTCTCTTCCTTTCACCTCTCTTTACAGGCCTGACTTTGATGTAGCACTGCTGGTTTTGGTCTATTTTTCTTGGCTTTTGAATATGAATGGAAAATACAATGCAACAAAGCTCCCACCGATGCCCAAGTGTATAGATTGAACTTTTTTTTAATGAGACTTTAAAAGATGGAGGACCCATTTGGAAGTGACACTGGCACTTGCATTTCCCCATAATCCTTAACTCAACACAGAACTCGCTCGCATAATGCCCGGGTTCCCCATTGTACAGATGTAGTGACATCACGTCGTCAGGACAAGTCCATTATCAGCCACCTGATGACATGTGGACAGGTTGAATTTGTTGCCATGGATACAGAAACACAGTCATATAAACAATGTGTATCCTTGTCTGCGGAGTCTCAGCATTCTTGTGTGCTGTGTTGTTTTTTGCACGTGCACATTCATACAGTGTTTTTTTTTTGCACTTCAAGAGCAGGTACAGAATTACAATGAGTCCTCAGCCATGACTATCCAAGAAAAACCTTTGTTTGGGATTCTGTTAATGATTTACGTACCGGTACATTAACACAGACCTGCATGGGTGCTAATGAAGTTGTCAGATTTATTGTCATCTCTGGCCCTGCTAAGCCGAGGGGGTCACTGGAGGTGCGCGCGTGAACATCCAGACTGGATAAGGTTTTTACCGTCACACTGGGACTCGCGTGTTCTCTTTGAAGCGTCGACAATCTTTTTCCGAGCAGCTGTCGGCCTGGCGAGTGGCTCCTGACAGCGACTATAAGACTGGATCCAGCGAAGGGGAGAGCGAGTCAGACGCCAGGCTTTACGTGACGCTGCCAGTGGAAAGAAGGAGTTTTGAAAATACATCAGTGGAAAGACCTTCAATGAAACTGGCTTTTCCTTTGCTGATAAAAGTTTTGATGAAAAACATTCCACGCAAATATGCAAAAATCTCTCAAAAGGTCTCTCAGTCATGTCATTGTGCCAAAATAATCACAAATCAATCGTTACTTGGCTCTGTGTGCCACCATAAACAGGTATCCTGGAGCGGAGGTCCTGGTCCACGTAATGATTGACATGTGAGCCGACAAATGGCCGCGCACGGCCAGGATATCTCAGCCAGTATTTATTCGTCTCATGTCGGTCCTGTTTATCTACAAACGTTGCCAGTTGGTGCAGCCGTGGAAAGTACATTGGTACTTGGTAAACCCATCCATCTATCCATTTTCTTCCGCTTATCTGAGGTCGGGTCGCGAGGGCAGCAGCCTAAGCAGAGAAGCCCAGACGTCCCTCTCCTTTTCCGAACCATGGACTCAGATTTGGAGGTGCTGATTCTCATCCCCAGCTGCGAACCGATCCAGTGAGAGTTGAAGGTCACTGCGCGATGAAGCCAACAGGACCACATCATCTGCAAAAAGCAGAGACCGAATCCTGTGGCCACCAAACTGAAACATTGGTAAACTTCACTCCTTAACGGCTTACAGGCCCAAACATACACAAAGCGGAGTCCACAGAGGCCCACGCAGACTCAAAGTGGACGTCTGCAATCCCCGTGTGTGCAAAGCTCAAATTTTATTACCGATCTGCATTTTGGCTACTCGGCTGTCCTCTGTCCTTTATACTCCCATAGAGCAGAAGTAGAGGGGCAAGGCACTAACCCTGGTTTGTTGAATTTTTCTGATGATGCTTGGAAGTATTGACAATGTTTTCAGCATCAATACTTTCCATTAGGGATGGCAGACAATATCAATATTGGCATAAAAATGTCATATCGGTCAATATTGGTATCTCCCAACAACAACATATCTCCAAACTCAACCCCTCCAGCACTCATTATAAATAAAGTGGAAAAAAACACATCAGTATCGGTTGATATCAGAATAGCCAATATCAGACATCATACGTCCCTTATTCCTCTTTGCCATTCAAAACTTGCAGGCAGAGCAGCCCCCCTTTCGCTGTGACAGAAAAAATGTTAACAGTGCGCAAGGATTGTGGGAAATGGAGTGTTTCATTGAAATTTCACAGGGAACTAAAATGCGGCAGTGCATTCAATGAAAGCTCTGATGACTGTGAACATCACACGAGCACCTTAAGAGGTAAACTAGACATTGAGTTGACAAGCCGTGCTTTTAGCTCAATGGCTAGCGCTCTTGACCATCGTTCTGCGAACACTGGCTTGAGCCCGGTCGGAACGTGGGTGGGATACATATACCCTGCCGGTCAAAAGTTTTGGAACACTCCAATTTTTCCAGTTACATATTGAAATTCATGTCGTTGAAGCCCAATGAATAGCCTGAAATGGTAGAAAGGTAGGTTGTGAAGAGGTTAAAAAAAGGTAAGGTTACCCAAAAGTGAAAAAGAATGTGTATTTCAGACTTAGGACATTGTATTTCAGACAGGACTTAGGTTTCAGGGACCACAACATTTTAATTTAAAATTGTTCTGGAGAAATGAAGGTAGATCAAGTCTTGGCAGTTGGTACATTTAATTCCTACAGCTGTTCCAAGTTCTGGAGTACTTACTACCTCCTCTGTCTGCATAAAACAGACTGTGGTAAAAACGGCAAGAAAAACTAAAATTAACAACGGAAGAAAGACAGATCATCTAAACATTTAAAAATGTAGGTTTTTCCTCCAGAAAACTTTAAACTGGGAGTGTAGATTATTTAAACTACGTTTAGGCCAATGTTCCGCCTTTGGAAGTAGCATTTGCGGGATCTCTGGATTAAATAGAGATGAGAAGCCAAGAGACAAACACCAACACCGACAGCAGAAGTAGCCAAAAATGATAATAATCTTAAAAAAGATACTTAACTTTTGAACATTTCCAAAGAATCCAGCCGTTATCAGAAGTGTCGGACTCCGGTCGCTGGGCGTCCGGGGCCTCACCTCACCTCGTACCGGCCCCTGCCCCGCGGTGGGTCCCGGGAAACAGGGATGCCTACTGCCCAATGGCTCGTCCTGTGGGAGGGAAACAAATATATAATTTCCCTCCCAGTCTTACTATCCCTCGCGTCCTCGCCCCCCCACTCCCTACAAAGTAGCACATAGGATCTTGGGGAGTGCGCGTGCTCCATTGGGGTGTGGCAGGGGGGGTCACAAACATGACCTCCTTCTGTCATGCCCTGGGGGCCGCAAACTCCCTAGTTTTAATAACACTTATTCACTATACATAGACTCACAGACACCTCACATTCATTTTTGGGGTGGCGGGACTTGTGTCACAGGGTGGGCAGAGCTACTTAGCTGTGCTCAGCCGGCGGAGTGGTTCTGCCCATGGTGTCACGCAGTTTCGGCTCCTCAATTTTAACTGCCTACACACACACACATCTCACACCCCATAACACTTTTAGTTGGGTGGGGAGGCGGGGATTAGAGGGTCCTATTACACCCCTGTTTTCTTGGACGCTCCATGGGCCGGGTGGTGGTGGGGGGAAGGGTTGTTTCGGCTCCGGGTCTCAGTCGGCGGCAGTGCTGGGAGGAGTCCCTGCGTGCGTGCGTGCATGTGGGACTCTGTGGATTTTCCGGCAGCCGGGTATGGTGGTATGGCCTCGTGTCTCGGGGGAGCTCGCGGTGGTGCTGCTCGCTGCATTGAGGGGGTGGCACATCCAGGTGCATATGTGAAAATGTAGGTGTGTGGGTGTATGTGTGTTGGCATGTGTGAGTGTGGGAACAGGGTTTGGTGTGGGTACTGGGGCTGGGGTGTGTGCACTGGGGGTGGGGTGGACGGGTCACAGTGGGGGGTGGGGGGTAGACCCATGGGCCCTCTACGGGCGCTTGCCTCTGGCGTTGGGGAAGGCGATGGCCCGCGGCAGTTGTGTCTGGGGTTGCCTGGAGCTACCGGGGTGTGGAGTATGGCCCCTGCATTGGGGGGTTGGGTGGCTTCTGGGCCCGGGGGTTCGGGGGAGGTTGTCCTGCTTGCCCGAAGCTGGCGGGCCCCCGGCGGGTGTTCCGGCGGTTGGCGCCCAGGCCCCCCTTGTGGCCCTTGCTCGGCTGCCGAGTGGCGTCCGGCCGGGTCTCCCTTGCACCTCTGTAGGGAGCCTGCTGGGGGGCCGTGCTCCGGCGTCTTCCTAGTCGGCCCCTTGCTTTTGGAAGGAGTGTGGTTTGGGATGCATGGCTGTGTTCACCACAAACATCTCCTCATTCACTCTGATGTAGTCATCCTGTCACTGCAGACTAATGTAGATTTAATGTAGATTTGTTGCACGTGTCATCTGGATGGTCATTGTTCAAGAGGTTCTGTTTCTTTTCTCGTTGTTTTTCTTGTATGTTTATCATTATTAGTAAATATGTATGTATGTGTGTAAACATATATATGCACACTGTATGTGTGGGTATGTATGTATGTACTGCATGGATATGTATATGTGCACAATATGTGTATGTATACGTGTACGTGAACGAATATGTGTATATGTATGTATGTATGTATATATATATATGTGTGTGCATTCATATCATCATTATTACATTCATCATTATTATTATTATTATTTTTTTTCCCCTGTATTTTTGCTAATTTTTCTATGTTACTGTTCTGGTTGTTGCCGAAATTGTGATTATCAATTGTTTATATATATATATATGTATATATATATATATTTTAAAGAAGTGTCGGGCAAATTACTTTAAAAAAGTAATTCATTGTTGGTATTTACTTTCCCGAAAACGTAAATGAATGTGTAACTGAATTACTTCTCATAACTTTATATTACTTTTTTACCTATTGAGAGCTTCAGTGCATAACGACATGTTTGTGTTTTGTGTTGATGTTCTGTCGATATACATCAGGCATTATTGGTGGTGAAAGAGGAAGCGTTGTATGGGTGTGGAGAGGAGGCAGATACAGTGTGTTGGATATGTTGGAACATAGCACTGCACACAGCATGTGTTAAACCCAGAATAAAGTGTAAATCAGCGTCAGACAGTTGTGACGCTGCAGTAATAACGGTAATGGCTAGGTAACGTTAAACTAAACTAATTAGTTTAACCTTTACAGGAAAATAACGTTGTTTTAACAATGTTCCTCCCAACACTGGTTGTTAATTATCCATTTGAGTAGAACGCACACTGACAGAAATAATGGGTTTGTGGATGATTTTAACATTTGTAGGAAGTTCTGACAGGCCATTCATCTAATGCATGGGTCCACTTAACACCTTAAGTCTGGCAACCAGCTCTTGAGTAGCACCTAACTAATTTGTACCAGTGGCGATTGCTCTCAGCCTGCAAGGAAAGATCAGCTTCCCCTAAAATGGCCAGAAAAAGTGGTGAAATACGTACTGTTTTGTGTACATTTCATTGACTAAATATGCGATAGAATTCCTTCATCTTTTGTTCAGAATCCGCCACCTATCACAGGTTTAATTTGCTCAGCTATCAATCTGTCAATCCTTTCCGTGTCCGGGCCGGGTGATGTTTCCCGTGTTGAGTCAAATTAAGCCTTGGACACCACTTCTTTTTCATTCTCACAGCAATTTCTTTACACAGTCAGACACTGAAAGTCTACTGAGTTTGACTTTTGGTTGTTCTACTATGCGAAACTGGACGGTCATTGGATAAATGCTGGGTTTTGTCCTGCCCATTGAACGCTCAGCATCTCTGGGGTTCTATGGGGCAGTGGGCTGGCCCAGATATGAGCAACTCAATGATCTTGAAGTATAAACCTCCACCCTCCACCAACTTTTCCAAGTTTTTCATTCCCTGGTTCTGAACTTTACCGATCCCCAGCGACTTTGTTAAAAATGACCAGGAACGGAGGGTAGAATTTCCATATTTTTTTATTTTTATTTTTTTAAATGAGAAAAATACAGGGGAAAGAAGAAGAAAAAATAATCATAATAATAATAATGATAATACTAATATACATGTACACACATTCACATACATATACATATATATACATATACACACACACATATATATACATGTATATATACACACACACACACATATATACATATATATATGCACATATTCGTACACGTATACATACACATACTGTGCACATACACATATCCATGCAGTACATGCATACATACACACACATACAGTGTGTGTATCTACATTAGTCTGCAGTGACAGGATAACTGCATCAGAGTGAAACAGAGAATGAGGAGATGTTTGTGGTGAACACCGCCATGCATCCCAAACCACACTCGCTCCAAAAGTGAGGGTCCGACTAGGAAGGCGCCGGAGCACGGCCCCCCAGCAGGCTCCCTACAGAGGGGAAGGCCCGACCCCGCCACCCCAGGAGGCAACCGGGAGTCCACTCCGAAGAGGTGCAAGGGAGACCCGGCCTGACGCCGGTTGGCAGCCGAGCAAGGGCCACAGGGGGGGCCCGGGCGCCAACCGCCGGAACACCCGCCGGAGGCCGGCCAGCTTCGGGTAAGCAGGACAACCGCTCCCGAGCCCCCGGGCCCAGAACACACCCAAAGCAGGGGCCATACCCAACACCCCGGGAGCTCCAGGCCACCCCAGACACAACTGCCGCGGGCCATCGCCTTCCCCAACGCCAGAGGCAGGCGCCCATAGAGGGCCCATGGGTCTACCCCCCCTCTCACCCCCTGTGACCCGTCCACCCCAGCCCCAGTACCCACACCAAAACCTGTTCCCATACTCACACATATAATTTCCATTTAAATAAATACATTTATGATGTCGGTCGGAAAAAATGAGCTTCCCCTCCTTGAATGACCAGCAGCCGCCACTGAATTGTACATTTTTGAGAAGGGGGAAAGTACATGTACAACAACGGCACTGCATTCTTAGAAAGGCCTCATGCCTGGATTCAAGCCAGGACTGGTAATGGTGGAAACCAGTAATTCAGCATGCAGCTGAAAGAATCATTACGGTTATCATACAGGAGTGTTTCTCAGGGGTGATGCTGCATTTGTAGAATTTATGAGGCAGCAATAACTCACAGGTTTATGTACCCTTTTACTATTTAGAAATAGACCCCAGCTAATAACGTTGCTCCGATTGTGACTAGTATTTATAGTCTGTCCTTCATTCTGCACTGCAAAGACATGTTGGTATTGTTTACAAGGGGTGGATTCTTGGCAGTATAAGGTAAGGTATAACATGCTCCGACTACAGCATCTAACCCCCTGTGGCTCCAGACTCTGTCCCTTACAAGCTACAGAAACGTAACGAAACATGTTCACCCCGTTTGTTTTGGTAACCCTGGGCATGAAAAACCTTTGATGGCTCTGTCAGCGGTCTTTGGATAAAATGGAAACCTTTAGTAAGTGGGTTCCGTCAGCACTCGTATGCATCTTTTTACCTTAATTCACCCCCATGTGTGACTCTTTCCTCCAACATCTCCATCTGATGGCACATTCATCCCTCTCTATGTTCTATTTCTTCCACTCTCACAGTCACAGTCTTGACTTTTTGGCCCAGGGGATCAAACTGGAAAAATGGAAACATCCCTTAAGTACCTGCTCAGGAATGTCATCTGTAAGGATAACTCCAGAACCTTTCCATGCAGAAATGGGAAAATGGTCAATCAGACTTTTGCATTGAAAAGGGAATGAAAAACTAAGTCATTACCGGCCTCTTGAGGATTATTGTCCATCTTTAATGAGAAAAGACCTTCTATTCCATCTGATCTGCTTGGGGTACATCAAACATCAACATTTATTACCAGCTGCAGTATATATTATACAGTATGTATACATACTGTACAAATGTATCAGTACATCGGCGCAGGACCCACCATCACTCCTTAATGACAATAAGTGACCCAAAATTGTGAAAACTTTAACCTTTGAAATCATACAAATATCTTATATTTAAAAAGGATTCATATGTTAGGTTGATTGGCGACTCTAAATTGTCCATAAGTATGAATGTGAGTATGAATGGTTGTTTGTCTGCCCTGGACTTGTTTACATACATTTACATACTACTAAATATATACATTTATGATGTAAACCCGAAATAAATAAGCTTAGCCCCTTTAATTGAGCAGCGGCTGCCACTGCATTATATTATATTTTATTATATTATATTATATTGTATTATATAAGTTGGCACTTTTGTCTCACACGTTGAGAAGAGAAGTGGGCAGGGCGAGGCGGACAATACTGTGCAATGTATTCACTGGCTCTGAGCCGAGTATGAAATAAAGTTATGCTGTTTGTACACTTTGATCAAATGGAAGAATGTTTGTTACTGAACACAATGAATTTACATGTATATATAAATGTGTAAATATCCATTATACTGCAAAAATATGACCTACATGCCAATTTTAGTAAAACCTGAAACACTTTCCAGTGTTACCAATGCTTAACAATCAACATGCTTCCAAGTACACCCCAGACTGATCACCAGAGCAAACAAACAAGCATTCACACTCACATTCATACCAATGGACAACTTCATTCATTCATTCATTCATTTTCTATACCGCTTATCCTCATTAGGGTCACGGGGAGGCTGGAGCCTATCCCAGCAGACATTGAGCGAAAGGCGGGGTACACCCTGGACTGGTCGCCAGTCAATCGCAGGGCACATATAGACAAACAAACATTCACACTCACATTCATACCGATGGACAATTTAGAGTCGCCAATAACTAAACATGCATGTTTTTGGAATGTGGGAGGAAACCGGAGTACCCGGAGAAAACCCACACACGCACGGGGAGAACATGCAAACTCCACACAGAGATGCCCAACGGAGATTTGAACCCAGGTCTTCCAGATCTCCTGACTGTGTGGCCAATGTGCTAACCACTCAATCACCGTGCAGCCAATGGACAATTTAAAGTCGCCAATTAACCTAACATGCATGTTTTTGGAATGTGGGAGGAAACCGCAGTACCCGGAGAAAACCCACGCACACACGTGTAGAACATGCAAACTCCACACAGAGATGCCAAGCGGAGATTGGAACCAAGATCTTCCAGGTCTCCTGACTGTGTGGCCTAATAAATCATCCATCCATCCATAATAATTGTAATTATTACAATAATTAAATAATAATAAATTATATAAATATATATTTCCCCTCCTTGCAGTGTTACAAGTCTTAACAGGTAACACTATTATTATTATGAAATTGTTTTTTATTCAGTATGTTTATAACAATACAACAAAATAACCACACATGGCAATATTTATTACCATCCCACTAATCCAAATTTACCATTTAAGTAAATTGATTAAAAATAAAAATCTGGTTATTTTTTCACGTTCATAAGGAAAAAAATAACTTCGACTTAAAAGTTCGTTTTTTATATGGATATTTAACCGGAAGTATTTACATAGTTCAACCAAAATAAATTAGGTTAAAACTAATCTAACTATTCGCGCGAGAGTCCCACACAATATACACTTAAGGCATTTTCCTATGTCCAGTTTATTTACATCAACCAGTGTCATACATCGACAATATTTTCATGAGACATCCGTGTCTTTGTTTCTGAAGAACTGGAAACATGAGAGATCTGGTCTTTTGGAGCAATTAATAGCTGAACAGTGCGCCGACAATGCGAGGTTTCTGGATTTTAGCAAAATGCTTGGTTGTTAACCAAAAACTGCACTATCCTGGGCAGACATTAACCGAGGTACCACCATATCAATCAAGAGATGCATTAAATATGATGATTTTACGTACTATTCCACATTGGTCACTGGGTGTCTTGACTGACTTGACAGCCTTTTACTGCAGGTTTGAATTATCTTCTAACAGGCACAATAATCCAAAATAAAAATATGTAATAAAAACACTGGTTACTGGTACAGCCGTACCCTATGCCACACTTACCTCTCTACACAATCGACTGCACCTCAGGGGTCCACTCTGTGAATTTGCAGACCAGTCATCGGTCAGTCATCCAGAGTCTGCTTGAGAGACGGGTCCTGGTCCGCTTGCAAAAGACCAAGACATGAAACAGTGTTCAAATGAGTGCAAAAAGCATGCAGAAATAAAAAATATTGAAAAAAATATGTTGAAGGTCTTGGATTATTTGAGTTACGTCACATAATATGCTAAAAAAGCTGTCCAATCAAGCTCTTACATGCATACGCATTATGCTCTTTGCTGTTGAGCCTTTGGACTCGTGACAAAAATTGTAGTGTGAACGCAAAGCAGAGTAAAGCAAACCTTTTTTATAAAATATATTTGGTCCAGACCAAAGTCCGGTACCACAAGTGTGAATGCATCCCAAGACCGATTGACACCAAACAAACGAAAATCCCTGTCTTCCAAAGTGAGTGCGTGACTTGTAGCAATAAAATGTCTTCATCATTAGACAGAGTAATTACTGTCCTGCACGTGGCACGGTCGCGTCAATTACCGTGAATGTTGAAGACACGCAGGTCTCCGCCCTGGCGCGGATTTATTTTCACACATGCTGGGTGAGGTGTCTGCAGTTCCTCCTCCACCCTGTCATTGTTTCTTCTGCTGTTAAGTGAGAATACGTGCAGAGACCAATATTAGGTCCACTGAGCGCAGCTCGTTGATGTCACACCAACCTAACGGCTGTACAGATGTCCGTCTCTCCTGTGAGCACATGGGGTATAAAATAGCGTGCATTGTTCTTTTGAGTAAGACAATACCTGCAGGCTTACAGAGAAACACATCACTTCCAATATATCATTGCAAAGCGCCTGGCGTGTTTGTCTGTTCAATTGCGAATGACGTGTTCTTTGAAGTCGGTGCAACTGACCTTCAAATTAGTGCTGCGCTCATGTCTGACGTTCACACACACATACGCACACTCACCTTTTGTCTGAATGAAGTCATGTGGGCAAAGTAGCGCTTTGATGGCCTGGATGCGCACCAACGTCAATACCAATCCAGACTTTCCAATATGTGCTTCATATTGACTTCAAACAAATACAGACATGATGAATTCCGCGTCCAGACACTGAAGAACGCGGGGAATGGAATGGAAATCCTATCACAATCAAATGCTGCATTTTGTGGCACTGCGAAACACACAGACACAGGTATAGTCTCCAGGTGCACAAAATGACTGGGATAGCCCACATTAGCATGCAGATCTCTTTCCTAATTTAAATAAGCATTCATTTGTACAACTACCTCATTCGTGTCGCGAAAACTACTCAAAAAAAGGATTTAGTTATAGTTACTAGCTACTTTCCCACAGAAATTAGTAACATAATTGCGGTACTTTTATAAATGTAATTAGTCTCTCGCAGCAGGCCTCCAAAATCTTGTCTTTTTTTATGCACAACATAGCCAGGAAGTGGTGGTGTTGCTAGAGTGCAGCTCCTCCCTGACAACAGGTCCTCAAAGCTCTTGGCCTCTCTTAATTTGCGACGTGTGCTATCCAAATAATTATTACCATCGACACTAATAATCGTTGTATTTATTAATCAAAATTCTCTTGTATGCATAACAATTATATACACGGTAGAGTAAGTCCAATAATTAGCCATAATACAGTACATGACTGATATGTTGATATATGATGATGGTATAATAATGAGTAATGTCACATTAGTATTGATAAAAGGGACAGTACAAATTAATAATAATACATATTGTAAATGTGTGTGTGGGTGTAACATCTTTTCTATGTACGGCTGCATATTGTGTTAATATAACTGGATTTAGTGTTACCAATAGGGGTGTGTGTGAATAAGTTTGCCGTCTTCCCACTCCTTTTTAAGCCAAATTGTTCTCTGTCTCTGTTCCGTGTATTTTGCGTGGTTTGAAATAATCAATCAATCAATCAGTTACCTGGGAAAGTAATTATTAAGTTACTTTAAAAAAACAACAACCTTCAAATATGTCATATAATTTGGATTTAGCTTTATAGTGGCGTACAGTCGACCCTACGTTTAATTCCAGACCCGACCGTGGTAGGTGAATTTTTGTTAGCCAGGATTCATTAATATTATCAGTCTATCATTATTCATTATCAGTGTTGTGTAATCCTGCTTTACATCGCTTTCGCCACATTTTACCCAAAATAGTTTACATAATAAAAGTAAATAAACAATTTAAAGCGTAAATCTAAATTCTAGTCGTGTGAGTCACAGGAAATGTGTTCCCTAGGAGGCCGAAGTGGTGGATGGACAGATGTGTAGAGGACACAAAGGGACATCGGAGGTTCAGTGTAGAGTCTCTCAACAGTAACTTGTGTTATTATTATGAAAATTATGTCATTATTATTGTGCATGAACAATTAATGACACCTAGTGGCCAATATAAAACACTACATTCACAATTAGAATGCTTTTTCTGCCTTGTATTTGTATTTTAGTTTGCTCATTTGGCCTTTTTTAGGCTTACCTCAGGCCAGGAATAAGTACAATTTCATTAAATATACATTTTCATTATGGCTGTCAAAGTTAACATGTTAATGACATGTTAATGGAGGTGTCTTTTAACAGCACTATTTTTTTCAGGCATGATTAACGTACGCACGTCCTTTTTTCACCCTCTGCCCAAAGATAGTTTGAGGAACTGCAGCGGTGGCAGATTGGTGGGAAGCTGCAAGCAAATACTGAGTAGAAATGGGCAAAGAAAAAGGCATTTTGAAATGCAAGATTGGCGTCAAAGCCCTGGCAGTTGGCTCTTTCAAAACCAAAGTTATTTGTGTCGCCGTGACTTGGGTTGTCACAAAGTATGTAGCATGTAGTATCTAGAAAAAAATTATGAAAAAATTGGAAAATTTCTAACTGCATATTATTTTTGAATGAAAGAATAGCCCATATTTCCAATATTGATATCATTTTACTTCTAGTTATCATAGTTGCATATCGAATCATTTACCACAAAGAGATTTACATCCCTACCTATTATAGATAATAACTTATTTTACACTTAGACAGACTGTATTGAACTACAAGGGAAATTGCTTGGTTGCAGTAGCTCAATTGTAGAAGAAAAAAACAAAACACCCTTAAAAAAACATTAGAAGTTTATTGAGTATGAATAAAACAATTATATAGTCTATATAAATATCTATATCTGTAATTATATCACAAGATAGATATATTACAGTATAATTAATAAAATAGTTTTAATAATAATTAATTTATTAATAATTAATTAATAATATAATTTAGTATAATATAATAAAATAGTATTAGAGTATTAAAGAAAATCTGAGATATGAACATGAGATAAAAAAACATTAGCGGATTTACAAATAGTTAATTAAATTAAGTAAATTAATTAAATTAAATTAAGTTAAGTAAATTATGGCAACTACAAGTAAAGTAACTGCGATCAAATATGAGTTAACTAAGGTCCAAGTGCGATTAATCACGATATTTTAATCAATTGGCAGCCCTAATTTATTATCTCCTATAAGCTGCTGTGTGATGGTTATAGAGTTCTTTTATGAAACCTTGTGCCTCCCTGTCACTTAGCAGCATCAGCATTCTCCTCATGGCTGCAGAGGAAGCGCAAATGCGAGACACAAAAGTCTCAGGGGTCGCATAAAATACACGTTTTAAGTGCCACTTCATCCTCAAGGCGTGACCACGAGCTGCAGCTGGAGCTGCTACTATTGTAAGTACCGATCCAAAAAAGCGGTATGTTGTCAACTGCAGTGTTTCTGCTTAAACTCTGCCCAAACAGGCTCTTCTGCCGCATTTTTCCACTGTCTGTTTATGTAGACTCCCACTGAGGTGGCATGGTAGGCGCCTCCATCACAGTTTCATCTGAGAGGACAAGTCTGCCTCAACTTGCTGATATGTTTTATTTGAACTTGGGGGCAAATGTTTTGATAAAAAGGCCGATACTGTTTTGCTAGACACATTTTTTTTTGGAGTGGATGGATTTTCTGCCGTGCCGTGCAGGGGATGGATGGATGGCCTCTCCCTGCCTCTACTGAGAGAGAAGCTGTCACCACCTTTCTTTGGCACGGTTGCTTGCAAGTGCAATGCAGACGGCCGGAATGGGGCGGACGGGTCTTGTTGCGCCATGCAAGGAAGAGTCTGTGACAGACGACATGTTGAAAGGGGAAAGGGTGTGAGGTGAAGGCGTGTCACAGTAGGCCTACAGTGCAATGCAGGAGTGGAGGTCAGGATGGGATGCAACTCACCTCACACCCCTGTCCCGGAGGTCCAGAAGTAGGGAGACTGGATTACGTAAAACAGCCTGGATGATTTTTCATTCTCCAAGATCGTTGTGCTCCCAGGACACCATGAAAGGACGACCGCGGAGTTCCGCGTCAGACAATGACGATATTCCATAAATCTTCAGCAAAGCAAAAGAGCACAGGGACAAATTAGAATTCTCTTGACGATATGGAGGGAAATTACAAGTATGCTTGTCACGCCCACAAACTCCCTGCTTTCACTTAGCGCTATTTCAAGTGGCCTTTAACGCGAGGCTTCAAGATCACTTGTTATGAAATGTAGAACTCAACTGATTTAAAGTATGCACCCTTTTATTATGTCATCAATAATAATTTAACTCAATGGCTTTGTTCGATTGTTTATTTATCGCTTTGATGTGGTTGTAGTCACAAATGGGCACCCCAAGTCCTTTTTTATGCACTTTGCAACACAATTTTCTAACAAAACATCATTTCCTGTAATAATTTTAGAAGATCCATTCATTTTTTTACCTTTGAAACGGTAGCTTGTTTGCACGATGCACATTTTGGAAAATAACCTAAAAAATTAAAATAACTTTTTTTTTTTTGTTTTTTAAATACCTTGGACAAACATGGGTGTTTGTTTTAGTGGGTTTCAACTGGTGAAAAGTGGCCACCACAGCATCAAGTGGTCGGATCGGATGTAAATACATTTGTCTTCTTTTGGCATATTTTAAGGAATTTGAAGTTGAAAACGACAACATTTTCTATGCATTAAGCTACAATGGGAAACAATTAAGGTGGGCACAAAAGGCCAGGAGAGAAGATTTGGGGTTAGATTAGGGACCCATATTTTTTTGCCTGGCTTTAGTTGAACAACAATCTCACAGCGCCCTCTGTCGGTGAGTCTGCCGATATGCAGAAGGGTTTTTTTTAACTACAAATATCACTCGACTTGTACAATTACTGTACTCAAAGTAAAAGCAAAATTACTTCGGTGAACTTCTGTAAAAAGTTAGCAATGTTCGGCTACGGGGTGAAATTTCAGGATAAAACCAAAATGCACGCGAGCCTTTCCGTGTTAACTTAATTTGACCTTCTCAAAACGTCCCACTATTTAGTGTGTCGATACTTTTTGCTCACCTCGCTGTTCTCAACAAGGCTGGTAATTAAATATGCGCAGGAATACCGTCAGGTTTTGTTCAGAATCATCTATTTATCTCAACTGACACCACTACCTTTTTTTTCATTCATCCCTGTTGGGTCACGGCATTTTAATAAAGCCAGTGGGTTGTTCCGCAACACGAAACTGGACGCTCATTGGGTAAATTCTGGGATTCGTCCCGCCCATCGCTGTCACTGGGAGTCCGTGGGGAAGTGGGCTGGCCCTGACGCCAGGCTTCTGCATGATGATTGGGTGATCTGTCTGAGGCGGAATCCTTTTTTGATTGACAGTAAAATGAGCGAATCGGCGATCTTAGAGTATAACCAGTCGCACGCGCTTTTTCCTGGTTTTTCACGCCATCTTTTTTAACTGATCAGATTTTCCCGATCCCCGGCGGCGTTGACTTTGTGAAAAACGACTAGGGTACAATTGACGTATAAATAAATGCATTCATTTATGATGTAGGCCGGAAAAAAAAGCTTCCCCTCCTTCAATGACCAGCAGCCGCCAGAGCAATGGATGGATGAATATTTAGTGATTATATGGACACCTGGGTTGGTATACGCCTATCCATGCAATTACACACGCCCTAGCAGGGAAGCACATGAGTATGATTTGTTTTAAATACTCGGAGCCTCTCTCACGGAAGGCGTGTGGCCAATCGGCCGCCGACGACGCTGTCAGCAAAAAGCCCAGGGAGGCTAATCGAGCACAGAGAGGAGCCGCGCTTCGATGGAGTATGGCGCTCTCCAGAGGCTTGAGATGCTGCCAGCGGGTTTTCTCCTGGATACCCGTGCTTATCATCACCGCTGTGGTGTTATGGTCCTACTACGCCTACGTGTTTCAGTTGTGTCTGTGTAAGTATCACAAGCGCGCTCGTTTGTCGGGTTTTTTGAAGGGCCATTTCCCCCGCGGAAACCGCAGTTTGCCGCACAGCCCTGTTGTCCCACTGAAATTACACCGCAGGAACCGGCAAACTATGCGGAAGTGCTTATCAGTTTTCTGTACTGGTTTTTTTTTGTTTAAGTCGTCTTTTAAAGCCGCACCGTGTGCGTTATTGGGGTTTTGTCTCCGTGCATAGACAGCGTCCATTGTTATGCATTTTGTGGCTATTGTTGTTAGCTTACAGATGCATCAGTGCCTTGTGTAAATGTGCTTGGTTCTTCTTCCCTCTGCAGTCACCTTGTCCAACACTTTGGAAAAAGGTGAGTCCACCACACGTCGGTGTCCATAGCATATGAGTGCAATCCTAACGCTTGGGTCTGTAGTGGCCTATTTGCTAGCATTCCATGTGTGCTTTGGGATGTTCTCCTGGACCTACTGGAAGTCCATCTTCACATCTCCCGCATCCCCCTGCAAGAAGGTAAGCTTGTTTCCAACACGACATTATGCCCTGCATCTGTAGGTGTTTGGACATAACATTTTCCTTAAGTCAGTGGGTCTCAATTATATTGTCATGCCTACACTGGGGGACAGACAGCTTTTCGCCTGCCACCCCCTGGTTTGAAACACTATTGAGAAATTGAACTATTTATTTATCTATATTGTACAGACTCCTCCCTGAGGCACCACCTTATCGTGGTGGAGGAGTTTGCGTGTCCCAATGGTCCTAGGAGCTAAGTTCTCGGGGGCTGTCATGCCCCTGGTAGGGTCACCCATGACAAACAGGTCCTAGGGGAGGGACCAGACAAAGAGTGGCTCATTAGACCCCAATGATGCACAAAAACAATAGACTTTGTTTTTCCTCGCCCGGACGCGGGTCACCGGGGCCCCCCTCTGGAGCCAGGCCTGGAGGTGGGGCACGATGGCGAGCGTCTGGTGGCCGGGCCTGCACCCATGAGGCCCGGTCGGACACAGCCCGAAAAGGTAACGTGGGTCCCCCCTCCCATGAGCTCACCACTCGTGGGAGGGGCCAAAGGGGTCGGGTGCAAAGAGAGCGGCGGAGGCGGAGGCCTTGGCGGTCCGATCCTCGGCTACAGAAGCTAGATGTCGGTACGTGGAATGTCACCTCTCTGGCGGGGAAGGAGCCTGAGCTGGTGTGTGAGGTGGAGAAATAGTAGGGTAGTTTCCCTACGCCTTCGGGTGGGGGGACGGGTCCTGACTGTTGTTTGCGCTTATGCGCCGAACAGCAGTTCAGAATACCCGCCCTTTTTGGAGTCCTTAGAGGAAGTAATAGAGAATGCTCGCCCGGGGGATTCCCTTGTTCTGCTGAGTGACTTCAACGCTCATGTTGGCAACGACAGTGAGACCTGGAGAGGTGTGATTGGGAGGAACGGCCCCCCTGATCTTAACCGGAGTGGTGTCTTGTTATTGGACTTTTTTGCTCGTCACAGATGGTCTATAACAAACACCATGTTCAAGCATTTGGGTGTCCGCATGTGCACTTGGCACCAGGACACCCTGGGCCGCAGTTTGATGATTGACTTTGTGGTTGTGTCGTCGGACTTGCGGCCACATGTTTTGGACACTCGGATGAAGAGAGGGGCGGAGCTGTCAACTGATCACCACCCGGTGGTGAGTTGGTTCCAATGGTGGGGGAGGATGCTGGTCAGACCGGGCAGACCCACATGCATTGTGAGGGTCTGCTGGGAACGTCTGGCAGAGTCCCCTGTCAGAAGGAGTTTCAACTCCCACCTACGGAAGAGCTTTGACCATGTTCCGAGGGAGGCAGCGGACATTGAATCCGAGCGTGCGATGTTTCGTGCCTCCATTGTCGATGCGGCTGATGGGAGCTGTGGCCAAAATGTGGTCGGTGCCATTCAAATAAAATCCACAATTATAACAGTAAGAGTTCGCAACGTGGGGCGGCTTTGCTAACTGAATGTGTTTGTGGTTTTAGTTTCAGCTGTCTTACTCGGACAAGCAAAGGTACGAGATGGAGGAGAGGCCGGACGCACAGAAACAAATTCTGGTTGACATTGCTAAGAAACTGCCCATCTACACACGAGCTCAGTCTGGAGGTAAACTTTGGGTTACGGTTCTCGGTCATCTCGGCCTTACTCATTTTGGACCCAAAATGATTAATTGGAATGATTAGTTTTTCCCGGATGCAATTATGACATAACGTACTTCTTCAGTAGGTTTTAAAAACAAGAATTCGGAGCACAAGCTTGAAATCATTCTGTATTTTCTCTCCTTTTACACACGTTTAGAGTTCTCCATTCCATCCCTTATGAATATGACGTAATGAGACAGTGTAAACTGCATATTCAATCCTAACCATCATATGCATGAGGTAAAGCAACAAGAACGAGCAAATCAGCCATTAGTGCAGATGGCTAAGCAGGAAGTTAAGTGAAGTTTGCTCAGCTCAAATGTCCTGCACTCAACCGGCCTCCCTCTTGTGTCTAGCTATCAGGTTCTGCGACCGCTGCCAGGTGCTGAAGCCTGACCGCTGTCACCACTGCTCGGTCTGTGAAACGTAAGTCCTCCTTTTCTCCCCAATATGTTCCACTAGAGGTTGACTAAGGCAAGGGTATACGAGGCGTGACAAGCATTAGAAGGCCATTTTTTGGGTTAGTGAATAAAAGATAACCACTCGAGCACCATGCGGGCCTAGCAGGTTGACCACACAGTCGGGAGATCTGGAAGACCTGGGTTCGAATCTCCCTTGGCCATCTGTGTGTGGAGTTTTCATGTTCTCCTTGTGCGTGGATGGGTTTTCTCGGGGTACTCCGGTTTCCTTCCACATTCCAAAAACAACCCTGTTAGGTTAATTGGCCACTCTAAATTGTCCATAGGTATGAATGTGTGTGTGAATGTTTGTTTGTCTATATGTGCCCTGCGATTGACTGGCGACCAGTCCGGGGTGTACCCCACCTCTCGCCCAAAGCCAGCTGGGATAGGCTCCAGCATACCCGCGAACCTAATGAGGATAAGACATAAGGATAAGGCATACAAAATGAATGAATGAATGAATAAAAGATACGTTAAGTGCAAAAAACTTACTGATGCAATACATCAATGGACAATTGGATGTAGCTTGGCTAACTTTTCTAATGGGATGTCAGCCTCTGCACACATCGCTACAAAATCAGCTGTCATGGGCGTGCTTGTGATTAAGGAAGATGTAGTCACCCACGCAATTTCAACTGCATATGTAAGATCTTTTTTTATGACACACATATTTTGTTTTTAAGTTAGACATGTGTCAAAACGGTGCTCTTACTTTGAAGGCCAGAAGTTCTGTGTGGGAGAATGTCTCTTCTTGGCCAGGACAATCTGGGTGCAAAAATAAACCTCCTCCTTGTCTTTTTTCCTTCAGAACCTGCACTCACTGCATTCATATTATATCAATTTCCGCGTTTAACAGTAAAATCCGTTTTAATTGGCCAATTTTGCGATTTCGCAATCCATGGGGCCCTATACCCCTGAAGACCAAAGAGTTGTAAAACGGACATAAAATATGCTCCATATATGAAAATAGTGGTAGATTAGTTTATTGAAAACGCCCAAGGTCAGGTGGGATAGGCTCCAGCATACCCGCGACCCAAATGAGAATAAGCAGCATAGAAAATAGTTGGATGTTTGAATCATTGTTTCATCGATTAATTGTAGATTAGACTGTTAACAGTACAGTTTATAAAGCTTTTATGATAGTGAGAGTGGAATCTTTGTTCTTATTTCCTACTCAGAAAAAAAAGTGATGTTGACCCGTGTCACAGGCCTGACAACCAAAACAAAACAAAACTTGGATTTTATATGAGATACTGTACATATATACTTTTATTATTAATAAGCCTTTTTTTCCAAAGGTGTGTTTTGAAAATGGACCACCACTGTCCCTGGTGAGTTTGGCATTTCCTTTCGTTTACCGCGTTAGGGATTACTCGATCTGATACCGTGATGTCCTTTCAGGGTGAATAACTGCGTTGGCTTTTCCAACTACAAATATTTCCTGCTTTTCCTCTCTTATTCCATGCTTTACTGCATATTCATCGCAGCCACAGTCTTTCAGTATTTCATCAAATTCTGGGTGGTAAGTGTCATTACAGATGAGCAGTGATGGCGTGGATGTGATCCAAGTGTAACACGGCGTGTTTTTGTCATACCCAGGGGGACTTGCCAAACGGGCCTGCAAAGTTCCACGTCCTTTTCCTCATGTTTGTGGCGCTCATGTTCTTTGTCAGTCTCATGTTCCTCTTTGGTTACCACTGTTGGTTGGTGGCCAAAAACAGATCCACTTTAGGTTTGTCATCAGGGTAATGAGATGGAATGCTGAAAATGTGTGTAACGCTCAAATTGCCTTTTCCAGAGGCCTTCTCTGCTCCAGTTTTTGTCAGCGGACCGGACCGGCATGGCTTTAATGTGGGCACACGTAAAAATCTGCAGCAAGTATTCGGAAAGGACAGGAGACTATGGTTCATCCCTGTTTTCACTAGGTGGGTTTCATATGGAGATTATCACCACGCTATTCCTCCGAGCTATTCACATAAATACTTCAGTACACGTGAACTCAAGTGCCAGATGAATCAAATCAAGATAACATGACGAAGACTTGCCTTGTGCTTTGGAATTTTAAGATTTGACTGCGCCAATTTTAAGACAGGTGTCACAGAACTAAAGCCAATAAATCAGGGTGCCTGTCAATACAGTATTCTTAATCATCCAGGGCATTCAGTTGATCAATTCAGGTAGTCTAGGAAGACGTTCCTCCTCTCATCCAAGCGGGCTTCATCGGTTCATGCGCAAAGACTAGGTGGGACACACACCAGTTACACTAGATAGGACAGCTCTAGTCTAGTTCAGGCTCAAAGACTAGGTGGGACACACACCAGTTAGACTAGATAGGACAGCTCTAGTCTAGTTCAGGCTCAAAGACTAGGTGGGACACACACCAGTTAGACTAGATAGGACAGCTCTAGTCTAGTTCAGGCTCAAAGACTAGGTGGGACACACACTAGATAGCTGTCCTATTTAGTCTGACTAGACAGCATCTTCCTAGACAACCCGAACAGTTTAGTTGCGATGGGTTGAATGTCCAGACAAAACAAGACGACGCACAAGACTGGGTCAACGAGTAAGAGATGAGATTTTAACATTACCTTTTACGGACAAACGTATTTAACTGCGTCACAGAACAATGCAGGTGCTTTTTGACATGTCCTCAAAATTTACACTTAAAAGTATTATCACCATTTTTAAAGACATATTATTAATAAATAATATCATAATGCAATATTTCCTTGAATATCTTTTAACTGTTGTAAAATTGAGAACTGCGTTTGAATTTTCTCACACACAATTCGTACTGTCTAACATTTGCAGCATTTCTTCAAATGCGGGCTTTTAAAGTGTATTAAATAGCAGCATTTCTTTTGAGAACTTTCTGTGAACACACACAGTTTTAGGCTGTTCGGTTTGTGTTTACCGGTACTTATCAGTGTTGAGATATGAATGATTCCCCCAAAACTGGGTTGGGAGGATGTTTGATGTGGGCAAGTTTGTTGTCTTTATTAACTGATAATTAATATATGATTTTATTAATGTATTTAGACAGTTTTTTTTTCTGGAAGAGAAATATTGTCACGTTTTCATCTCAAGAGATCTTGCGACATTCCTGCTAATAAATGAAGATCCTGTAATACTTGTATGATTATTTCTTAAACAAGCTTCTGTCATCTTTTGCGCAATGTTCTTTTCAGTCAAGGGAACGGCCATTACTTCCCGTTGAAGAATCGGAGCGAGTGTCAGAACCCCTTACTAGCCAGTGAGGAGCTGTGGGAGGAGTCAGATGACACCTCAGAAGAAGGAAGCTGCGGTGAGTCACTTTCTAAATGCGTGTTTGCTTGCATTGACTTTCAACACAGGGTCATGAGTGCATGTCAGCCAGCATTTCATTAGTTTATCTCCTCTAAGGACAACACCAGGGAAATGAAACTTAAATATACTTGTAGTCTTTATTTATTGGGTATCCGCTGAAAATGAGTCAACACACAGACATTGTCTAAATCGTTAGCAACCCAAGTGAATACGCCACATGTCCATATTTTGTCCAAAGTGTCAATATTTAGTGTTATTGTTTGTTATCTAGCACTGCCTTAATCCTCTTGGGCATGGAGTTCACCAGAGCTGCACAGGTTGTTACTGGAGTTGTCCTTTTCCTGTGGGAAAAATGCTATGCTTCCCAATGGAATGGAATGGCTTCTCGACATGGCTATAAACAACATTGTACAACCCTGGTAATCAAACATCTGAGAAATACTTGCGATTGGCCAAGCCTGACTCGGGGAACTCCACAAGTTTAGTGAATACCGCATCTTGCACGATAGAAAAGAGCTGGTTATTCTGTGCGATACGGTGCATGATTTTGCAATTAATGGTCATCATTTGCTCCCCAATAAATACGGAAACCCGTAGGCCTATCTACAGCATTTTTAAAATCATTTTTCATTATAGGGAAAACAGATCTACCAACATTTTTTTGCCTACATCAGTCCGATAATATCAGTGGGCCGACATTATGTGACATTCCTACTTATTTCTATCGTAAATGGCTTATTTCCTCTGATCATAGGACAGGCCAAACGTATGACACACCATCTCATTCACTTAGGGACACATTCAAAGTTTGGGGAATTTTCGGGACTGACCAACCTTCATTTCTAAAGTAATGATGGCCACTCGTTTCACTTTACTCTTTGATTCTCGCCATAATAGGAATTGTAACAGTTGTCCAATAGGGCTGTTGGCTGTATATCAACCTTCAGCACAACACAAATGCTGGTCCCAACCCCATAAATAAGCCAAGAAATTCCACTAGGTAACCCTGACAAAGCACACCTGTGAAGTGAAAACCATTTCAGACTACCTGAAATGGGAAAGTATGTTGTTATGTTTTGATTCCCCTCTCGCGTACTAGAGGGTGGGAAGGAAAGATCATGCAGCTTGTTTGTAACCTTGCTTTGCAATTCACAATCAGTTTACCCAGGCAACTATTTGAAACAAACTCAGTGTACGGACTGGCGCCTTTGTTGTTAACCTTGGAAAACAGCTCTGTGTCTTGGGAGCGTGGGACATGGACTGGCCAACCCCGTCTCACGCTCTCGCTGACAGACCTGTATAGAGGAGGGGGGGGGGCACTTCCTGTTAGTCTGCTGTGGGTCGTGTACAGACGCCCAGCCGGTTGATGCACTCTCTACCGGGGTTGTAGGCTCTCCAACCCAGCGCGTCACGGTAAGAGCTGAGATATTGATGCTGTTTTGTGCATAACCAACCTTTGCTTGTTTGTAACGCAGTGTAAGGGATAGAATAAAGATGCTGTATTTTACACTTACCGGTGTGTCTGAGTCTTTCTCAGTAAAGCCGATCACCCATGATCCTGAACTAACAAATATGTTTCAACACACTACCTCATGAAACTCATTGAGAGGACACCAAGGGTTAATCACACATGTGATCTTTCATAGTTTTGGTGCCTTCATTGAAAAATCTACAATGTAAATAGACATGAAAATAAAGACGTATTGAGAAAGTGTGTCCAAACATTTGGCCTGTATACTATATAGTTACTATATTGGGTAATATGAGTGTAAAAGTGACTATAAGGGTGTTATTCTATGTATGGAGGGCTCAAACAATATTAAAACGTGTATGTAAATGGTCATTAAGTCCTGTATGCGCTAACCCAGTGATGTGCAAACTGTGGCCCTTGGGCCACATCAGGCACGCCAAGCGTCTTAATCCGGCCCACTGGGCATTTCCAAATTCCTTTTTTTAAAAAAAAATGTTCTCTTTTATGAGATACTGCAGCAATATTGCATTGGTTTTGCTCTTCCATAGATAAGTCTGCGGAAGTCTTGCCCTTATGATGTGGAGTTTCTTTTGTAGATTATTTGAATAGAAACACAGAAAATATACAACATGTTGACCAGCCTGTTTGTTAAACATAAAAAAAGTGTTGTGCATTCACACCAAATTTCCCCTGACCTCTGGATTTACCAGTGCTGTTCAATGTGTTGATAAAGCAGTAAATGTTCACATTTACCAGGCTGACGCAGCACAAGCAAAGCCCACGTTAATCAGCTGTTGTCAAACATTAACCGGACGTTACATTTTGATAAGCCAGAAAAATGGTGTGAATTGAACTTTAAATGAATTGTATTGGATACTTTTGATAGTCTGGCGATTTGACTTTTATCCATTTAAAACTATACCAGAATTATCTTTACTTCCTCCTGTCTCGTCAGTGTGACGCCTACAACTTTTGATGTTGACCTTTCTGCAAACCTCTAGCACAGATATGACTGAGAGCACGCTGGGACATATAAAAACATGATCTCATTGTAAACGTAAAGGCACCGCCACATTATGTTCTGCTTGCTTAGAATACATTAGATAAATACGTACCATGTTGAAATAACTACTACTGTACTACTTTAAGTGATTGTTTTTAAATATGAATTGTTTTTTCCCTTCCTTTCTCCAACACTGCCCTCTGGTGGCCACTTGTGAACAAATAAAAAGCAATGGTTGATTTACATTCTCCCCCTCCTATTTCAGTTGAGGATCAAGACCCCCCTGTCACCATAGAGATGGAGGGATAGAAATTTTAGGTGAGAACTGACAGTGGTGCACAGCTTGAATTATGGGAAAAGCACTCCAAGCGTGGACTCAGACATGGGCCAAACCTCTGGATGACATTTGGATGGGCTTTCCCTCTTATAAAGACACAGCAGCGTTGGACAGCCAGCTGTGTTCTGTCATTGCACAACGGTGAACTGCAGTATCATGTGATCCTTGGAACGTGTGTACATATCCTTTGGAGGCAAGCGTCGCTCCTTTGTATCCTGTATTGCACTTATGTTACCTCACACTCACTTGGCTTCTGGCTATAACTTCATTTGACTGGAAGTCTTGTTGTCTTATTTCCTGTCAGTTAACCTGCGCAAAATTTAAAGTTATTTTCTATCCAAATTGCATACTAAAATGAAATATCTCTTTAATATAGATCACTCCATATATTTAAAATTACCTTGAAGTGTCACAAGCATGCTCCAAAATGGTGACATATCTTGCACATAACACGCTCCGTGGGGATGGGCCCTGCAATCAAACTCTGCGTTCCTTAAAACATTGTTAGTGAGCACTGCAGTAGCACACTTCCATGGAAGCATGAAAAAAGACAGCTCCCTAGTTTGTATTGATAAGAACATTTGAAAAAATTGATCAGCAGAAATCCTGACAATAAGACTTACCCTGGACATCACGCCATATTTGATTTTGAATCAGTGTCATTTTCGTCATTGTCTGGATTTTGCCGAAAAAATAGAGAAATAACACGTAAATACTCTGAAGTTCACATTGTGTGTGGACTCCGCTGGTTATGTCTGCAATGTTTAAACATTTGGATGCTGCACAATGAGGTGTTATACTTTGGAAATCCCATCAGCTGAAACGAAAGTTTCACTATTTTGTGTGTTTCTTTTTTTATTGTCTTTGTGACACACTGTTGCATGTCACAAAATGGCGAGGTGAAATTGAGGTCAGATCGGGGTTCATTCCTAACAGAACTGATGAAAATATTCGATTTTCCATGTTTTTCAATGTGTTTGTGGTTACTTTTATTTGGTTAGTTGCAAATCACTGTAGTCTGTGCATCATACCCCTCTCTATTACCTCTTGCTGGAGTTTGACCCATACAATCAAATCATCACTTTAATAGTCCCCCCAAGTTAAAGTTACGTTATATATTTGCAATTATGTTCTACACTTGTTTTTTGAAAGCCAAAGGTAAATGTGCAAAAATGACATTTATAGTTGTCGCAGCAAAGCATAACACCCCTCAGCTAAAGCAGAGTAAACAAATGCTTCTCAAGATTGCAAAGCTTGACAAATTTGTTTGGTATATTTTTCATCCAAATAGTCATGCCAAAATGTTGAGAAGCTCCTGGTTGTTTACAGTATCCCAGTGAGACTGTAAGTTTGTTTTCTTTCACAAAAGAGGAATGTTTAAGACAAAAATGGGCAAAGCAATTGCAGAGAACAAGAGAGATGGAAGCCCACAGAGTTGTTTTTTTGTTGCAGTATTCATTTCACTGATGACTGCTTTGAAGGAACACCATTACAAGAAGCCTTTGGCTTGAAAGTACAGTATAAACGCATTTTGAAAAATAATGCTAGTCCGTTAGTAGAAAAGTACTGGAGAAAAAAAAGGCTAGAACATCCATCACGTCAAAGTTGCCACAGTAAAGGGTAAGTTATGTCTTGTTTACCTATTGCAAAGCATTATACATGTTATATAAACGTCTATAACGCAGACTTAAAAAAATAATTGAAGGTTAAGTAACTCCAGAGTAGTTTGCACTTACCATTCTGTGTTCTGAAGGCCCCAATCTTCATCTCCACGTCTTAAGCCTTAAGTTCATGTTCTGCAGGTTCTATTCCATCTGCAAATGGTTTAAAATCTTTGCTATAATCCATCATGTCTCGTACATCGCTATGTTTGCCGCTTACGTCACTTCCAGAAATGACACTTTGCTGTGATGAGTTTGTGTAATAATTGCGAATTTACTGTTCGTTTTAAGAAAACTAAATGTAGAACATATTTACAAACAATATACATAACATATTTAAGCAAATTATGACAGCAACCCTTTAAAGGTGATGCAACCATGTGCCACGGTACTTCGGTTTGGGGTTTGTCTAAATTCTAAAACAAACGTATTTTTCCTATTGGAAACAATCTAAAGCCAATTAATCCATTCCAGAAACACAAAAATACTTACAAATATCGCTTTTTATAGAGAATATTCATAGTTTTACATGCAGAAAACAATGCAAAATACATATAAATGATGAATGAAAGAGGGATAAATCAACATTTAACATCACTATTACCTTTTCTGAAGACTTGATGGCGAGGCTCAACGATGACATGTTAAATTCAATAGTGTTTCTCACCTTCTTTATCAAAGTGGTGACACTTGCAATGTTGTTTAGCCCCATGGTGGCTTATTGTGCACCCATACAAATAAACAGAAACCTGTGGTGTAACAGTAAGCAAAGAACTACAGCGTTTGATGTCATAGAAGGGCAACAGAGGTGGGAGAGAATGAATTTTGGGTGGTATTATAGTAAGACACGTTACAAGCTCAGTCGGGACTCATTCAGTGTACTGTATTAATGACCAAACGAGACTGAGTCCTTAACACGTTTTGGACAATCGGGTCGGCGGAATGCTACATGTACAAACAAACTAGATTGTGCAACATTTGCAGATGAGGATGTCATTGTTAAGTGTAAACTAAGTATTACAAGATTTGGTCTTGGGGGTGTTATCCAAGATGGCTGACTAAAGAAGCAATGCTGGGAGTACAGTTGCCCCTTGCTACATCATGGTACAAATATCGTTCCCGTCTATCGCAGTTTTTAAAAATGAATAAATAATTGCTGTTTTGACTATGTTTGACTATTGTTGACTATGGCCTATTTGTAAAAAAACATTAAAAAACAAATATGTAGCTGCACGGTGGACGAGTGGGTAGCACATTGGCCTCACAGTCAGGAGGTTCAGCGTTCGATTCTCCTTTGGGCATCTCTGTGTGGAGTTTGAATGTTTGTCTATATGTGCCCTGCAATTGACTGGCGACCAGTCCAGGGTGTACCCCGCCTCTCGCGCAAAGTCAGCTGGGATAGGCTCCAGCATACCTGCGACCATAATGAGGATAAGAGGTATAGAAAATGAACAAAATTATATGTAGTATACTGGTCAATAGGCGTCAGTAATGCTACATTGAGGCAAGTTTTCCTCCCATTCTGTGTGGAACTGGTAAGTTTTTGGTGTCTCACTTTTTCCTCCTTCCCCACTCTGTTTGAAATATGTTTAGAATGAATACATTGGAGTTTAACCAATTAGCTCTGTATCTTGCAATATGCTATGAACGACGGCCGTCTCTTAAATAATAAAGAAAAGTCATAAAAGGTTTTCTATACTCTAACAAATAAACTATTCCATTAATATTGAATTCTATTTTACAGAAATGCACTTATTGCGGTCAGGTCTGGAACCAATTAACTGCAGTAAATGAGGGATGACTGTAGTCCATCTACATCATCTATACTACAAGATTCAATGTGCCAAAGAGTAAAATACAACTGTTTTTATTTGCAATATGGTATGATTAGAAAATTTTAAAAAATTGTGGTGTTTAAAAAATCAAGGCTTCACTGTATGAAACCAGCATTTGTTGAACATGCATTTCTCTTTGAAAGCCTAGGGAAAATTACAATGACCCCAAACACACTAGTAAAACAGCAAAATCTTGGTTCCAAACCAACAAAATGAGTGGCCAACCCAATCCCCAGACCTTAATTCAATCAATAACTTATGGGGTCACATCAAAAATGCTGTTTCTAAAGCAAAACCAAGAAATGTTATTAAAGAATCTTGAAATGGAAAAACAGCTGAAAGGTGCCACAAGTTGGTTGACACCATGCCAAACAGAAGTGAAGCAGTTATTAAAAAAACAAATTATTAGATTAGTGATTCACATGATTGCCAAAAGTTTGTGCAAAATAGTTGAGTTTGTAAACTCAACTGCAGATACAAACACCCCCTTTCAACTAATTGCCCAATCGCACAGCCTTAAGAGCATGCATATAATAAATGCTGTCTTGTTTTCTGAGAATCTACTGCACCTACAGGTAACTTGTTTGCCATGTAGCAATAAAAATATACTAATAACAGTGATTCATCTGGTTATTCGTATTGGACTGCTATCATTTAACACTACTGTATAACCACATTTCCACCAAGCGCTACAGTTTTCTGCACGCTTGGGCACAGATTGTGCATGTTTTCACAGCGGGTGTGTAGCTGACGGCAGATCAGCCTAACATAGTTCCATAAATGTACCCGGACAGTGAATTCAACGATGACAAGAAACAGACGTTACTTTATTGATTTGTCTTGATTTTTTAAAATAGGGCTTTATTATTATTATTTTTGTAGACAAACCAACCTTTGAGAACAGTGTTGAAAAAGAAACAAATCACAAATTAAACAAAAAATAAATACAGTTGCGCACCAAGTGCAAACTTAAACTTAACCAGAGTGTACACTATTGTCATTTAGACAAATGTGTCGATCCTAGAAGTGACAAAGAGGAGTTTCCAGTCGTATTGCATGGATAGTGACTAACAGTGAAAGCACACAGCAATACTAACTGCTGGTACGAGGCAGGTGTACATTTTGTTGTGACACCAACTCATGGACATTGGTGCATCTAGATCCACTAGTACAAATAAAGGCCTCCTGTCAAATAGCTACGCTCTGTAGTCCAAGTCTATGAACACACCTGTACACTATCTGAGGAAATGCGGTATATTGTAGATTCCGTTTTGCGTAATTTACTGATTTTTAAGAATATTACAAACAAAGAAAAGTGAACCAGTTGTTTATTGGCACAACACAAGAAAGCACAAAAAAACTAAACAAAAATGTGAAGTTTGTAGTGTTTCATATCTCTGTATTTTTTTATGTCAATGTGTTGAGACAAAAATGGATTTCTGATACGATATATTGACAACAAGAGGGATGGCTGTATGCAAAAGGTTTGACACTTTTGACCTCATGTTTTTCAAACTTGCTAGACCGTATCATTCATAATCTATGTTGTCTGCATCTAAGGTGTGGATTGATTGTGCATGTTGAAACATGATGACTCTTTCATGTTTATTTATTGCTAAAACGTACAGCTGTATCGACTTAACTTCTGCAGGCAGTGTCTGTATATTTATGTCACACACTGTTATGTATTGGGAAACCTGGGTGTCTAACATGAGAGAGCAAACATAACAAGGCTGGATTGCCAAAGCGCATGTGGTTCAGGTGATAACGGTCTTTGGTGTACTGTATGCGATTGTGATGTCTCCCTTTGTCAGTAAGTACTTTCCATTCAGTGTTCTGTCTGATAAATATCAATCCTCACATGTAAAGCGCTAAATAAAAAGATCTTGATATGGCTCAGCATTGTTTGTCATACACAGCAGACGGGGAAAAAAAATGGACAGAATAAATACGGTTTTCTTTTCAGAGAGGGTATTTGGCACAACAAGAACATGAATTTTTTTTTTAAATAAAGCAGACAAAAATATACTTAAAGCAACAATTACAAGTTTATGTTCCTCAGGCTGTCCTGCATTTCAATCAGTGCCAAAATACCTTTGTCCAAAATGTGTTGGAGCCACTGGGTGAACCTCTGTCGCCAATATGGTGATATCTGGGAACTCCTTGATTATAGATTTGGCCCCTAAAAGAGAAAGAAGTCTGTTACATTCATTCGTAGTGCACCACCAGGACGTTGGATGGCATTCCCATTTTCTTTTTACTGTTCTTTATTTTAACTGAGCAAATTTATAAAAAATTTCATTTTACAGATATTCTCAGAAAATTTCACCGCTTCACTCGATCAGTTTTTCAAACATATTAAGAAATCACGTTTTGTTGTATAAGAGAGTAAAATGTGCATATTTAACCAAATTTGACTTGTTTAAACGTTTGATTTAAATTTAATTACAAGCATTAATAAAGGCTAAATGAACTCAAATAAAAGAGCCACATTCAAATTGTGAATGTAGTATTCTACATTGGGGTACTGTTGCATGCAAAGTTGAAACCCAACTCTGAATCCCCGACATCACTTCCTTTCATCACTCAGCTCTGCAAGGGAACACATTTACTGTGATGCACATGAGCACGAGTTTGATTTATTTTTTTTAAATACATTTTTCTCTCTGAATACATCTACTAAATAAAGTAATATGAATGTAAAGGTGACTATGAGTGTTATTTCATGTTTAGAAGGCTCCAATAAGGTTAAGTCATAAAGGCGGGTTTTCTATGCCATAACTACACAAATATTATGATTCTATTCTGCTGTAATTCGCCCCCCCAAAACTGTGATAAACAAGGTAGTCCCACAATGCAATGAAGACCTGATTTTGCAGATGATGCATTCAAACTATTGTTTTTGTACAAGAGACAAAAGCAGGAAGAGACCAGTCCGGTTGGTATTGTTGTACTGTTAATGCACTTTTACTTTTATGAACTGTAGAGGGTGCCAGCACCTTATCTAAAACAGACTTTTCATTGATGTGGACTGTTCATGCAAATGTTTGACAAGTATTTTGTTAACTGGAATGCAAAACATACGTATGTTTTCATTAGCACGCACATGACGGGCCTAAATTTGTCACAAATCCATATCTTGTACACTCCCAGATGGACAGAATTGCTCCTTGGAGGGAGTTGAATGTTTTTTGTTTGTTTTGTTTTGTACTTGCAACCGTCCACAGACCAGTCTCAAGGTATTTACTTTAGAAGTTGTTCTTATTTCAATGTCAGTGTTTTACTGAAAAACTACTGTATGGATGTGGATGTAGCTCTACTAGTTATTCAAGTATCAGATGTCTCATGCTTCTTTAGAACACAAACTAGTTAAGACCGAGTCAACAGCTCCCCTGCTGGTTGCAGCCAAGTAATACACTCCATTTTATCTGATTTTTTTCAAGGCCAGATTAATCTGTCAATTTCATTAACTACTTTATAACTAATTGTTTTTTGGACTAAATCATTTATTATCCCCATCTTTTTAACGCAGATAATGCAAAGAATCCCAGGGATGGACATAATTAACTGGTTAATGTTCCACAAATCACTACTTTATCGCAGTGGTAAATGAGTGATTGTAGGTGCGATGTTGTTCAGGGCTATGTGCCCGTGGTAGGGTCTCCAAAAGCAAACAGGTCCTGGATGACATGACAGGCCAGAGAAAGATGGATTCACAACAAAAGTGGAAAACAAGGGCCTCAGCCTAGTGCCAAGCTCAGTGAAGGAACCTGCAAGCGAGCTCCTGGTGGTCAGGCCTTCACCCCAAAAAGTTACATGAAACCACCCACGTGCATGTATTGACGATACAATCACTGACAAACTTTTCATAGAGGAAGGATGCAGAGTCTGAGGTAGAGTATGATGAAGTAGTCAAAATGTACATTGGCAAAGCTTACGGGGGGTGGATGAGTTTTGCCTTGAATTCTGTGAGACTCTGGATGCTGTGGGACTTTGTTGGTTGACACATCTCTTCAACATTGTGTTAAAGTTGGGAACAGTATCTCTGGATTGGCAGACCACGGTGGTGGTCCACCTTTTCAAGCAGGGTGTTCCATCTACAAAAAGAATTCTCAGCATCCCTGGTCTATTCCGGAGTGCTGGAGAGAAGGGTACAACCATTAGTCGGACCTCAACTACCAGAGGTGCAATGTGATTTTCGTCCTGGTTTGGACAAGCTCTACACCGCTGTAAGGGTACTGGAGTTTGCCCAAAAGACATTTGATGGTGTCCCCCGCAGTGTCCTGTCGGTGGTATTCTGGGAGTACGGGGTTCATGGCGCGCTGTGTGTCATTCGGTCCTTGTAGAACTAGAGCAAAAGCTTGGTTCGCATCGCCAGCAAGCCTGTCCTCAACAAATGTTGGCCTCTGCCGAGGCTGCCCTTTGTGACCAAATTTCTATGTGCAGCCGGGCATTGAGGGTGTCCAGTTCGGGGGTGTGGGGATCTCATCTCTGTTATATGGGACTGATGTATGCCTGATGCCATTACCAAAAGGTGGCCTTCTGCGTTCACTGCAGCTGAGCGTCAAGTTTCTGGGATGAGACTATGCACCTCCAAATTAGAGGCGGGAAAGAGTATGATTTGCACCCTTTGGATTGAGCGAGCTC
The DNA here is from genome assembly GCA_024372805.1 of Oostethus manadensis. NCBI lineage: Eukaryota > Metazoa > Chordata > Actinopteri > Syngnathiformes > Syngnathidae > Oostethus > Oostethus manadensis. The sequence continues at coordinate 1,502,010 of QODF01000001.1, forward strand.
GAGCCTCAGGTGGAGGTGTTCAAGTATCTCAGGATCTTTATCAAGATAGCAGTAGCTATAGCTGTACTGGACCTTCATGATGAAGAAAGAGCAGGATGCCTCCTGGAGGCCATGCTGGTAAGAGAAAATGGAGTGCACTACCTGGTTGCAACCATGAGAGGTACTGTTGAATTAGTCTCAACCAAGTACAAAAATAACATTTGACATAGGCTCCAGCATACGCGCGACCCTAATGAGGATAAGCGGCAGAGAAAATTAATGAATATGAGGTCTGTGTGCGTATTGAAAGAGGAGCTCAGAACATTCTGAAGAAATAGCTCAGTTGGCTCAGAAGCGTTAGTGTGCAGGTTATTCACTGTTCACATATATAGTGTAACTTTGCACTTCTTCCACCTAATAAATGTCCTATAACAGACACAACAGTGTAATATTAAGAGGTGAGAGACAAGACGTTGAATCATTTCAAATCAGTGCTGTATAGGACTAATCATCAGCTGCGGCCACCACGCAGCAATGGAGTTACCAGATGAATAAAAACAACACCACATCACGAAGAGAAGGGCAGGAGGAGATTGGAGACTGTTTGATTTGTTGTGCAAACAAAAAGCAAATGGAAAATGAGCTCATGCAGCTGCGCTTATGTACCGTGAGGTGTGGAGAAGAGGCTCAGGAGGATAATATGTCTGGGTTGTACCCCATGCTCAATCAGCACCCTCACTGCTTCAATCACAGTGTTCCCTGTACCTACAGAAAAAATGAATAGGATCAATAAATTATGCAAAATATAAATAAAAAAAAATCAAAACATCATAATTTGTCTTTCAGAGCCCAATATGTTATCATCTCAAAAAGGTCCTCAGTTGAGACCTGTACACTTAATAGGCTACAACATGGAAATAAACCTCCAACCTGACTTGGTCACCAGCATATATGTTTTTCCTCACTCAAGGTAGGGAAATGCAAATATACTATTTCTCCAGCCCTCATTATGCTGTTCTGCAGCTTGGTGGCCATCTCCTAGGCACTGTGTAATTTCCTCTGAGTGCTATAATTATCAGAACAGTGCAAATGTGCCTGAATGACGTGGAAATCTCGACTTGGTAAAGGTCAATCCGCCGGAGAATGACTATATGCGTGGAAATGTTTGTGCATATTCACTAAAATGCATATCTCCTAACATGTATGTGCTGCTGATGAAAGATTGAAGTGTTGGGCTCTGACACTTACTGAGGATGGGGTACATGAGCAGCACTTTTCTTCTGTAAATATCTGGAGGGAACTTGGCGTAATAGACCTTGGCTTTCTGGGTCTCCTCATCGCTTTGGATGAGGATTTTGCCAATGCGAATGGAGCGGCAGCAGTCCCGCAGACCCTGCTCCATGGCCTCACCTGTGGCAAAGACATATGGGACATTATACGGATGGGAAATGCTGTCCTTATCACCTCCATGGGATATACAACATGTAACTATTTTGCTATAATAGGACTGTAATGTGCCAGGATGTGCAATGGATATAGTGCAGTCCAATATAAGGCATACCATGAAAAAAAAATGAATGTGGTCATTGATATTCTTCATCTATTGTTTATTAAAACATGTTAAAACCAACCCAAGGCCACAGTAGGGTACACAGTCAAATATTTAAAAAAACAACAACAAAGATGACAAAGCAAATTGGGATTATCCAACTGACCGAATAGAAGACAGACCCTTTTCCACGGCGTACCGCTACAAACGCCCTCCCAAACTTAACACGTTGATATGACGGCCAGAAACATCGTAGAATGTTGACGGAAAAACTAGGGAGAGTGAATGGAAGCTAGGTGGGTTAGCTTAGTTTAGCAGAGCATGCTAGAACGGCTGTATGTGTGTCCGAGACTCAGGCTCCACAAGTGTGTTTACACCGAAGTAATGTGAGTGTTTTACGATGCCCGCAGACATTTTCAGTAAAATAAGCGGCATGTTTATTCGTTCTCCCAGCTCATCTCAATCGTCACCAAACTTTATCAAAACAAACAATGCACTTCCGCCCTTCAAAATAAGAGCGCCCAATCCTGTCTAATTTTGTATAAATGTCTATTTTGTTTAAATAATTGTATTTAAAAATTCTTGACACTACAATCACAGTGTTAAATACTGTTGATAAATTGAAGTTTATTGCTAGATTTGGTGTACTTTATTACGCCATATATTGTATTACGTATATTAATGAAAAAGTGATCCAAAAATAATGTTGACAATAGCCTTTATTTGCAAAATAAAATTTGTAAGAGAACTGTCATCCTCCAAAATGTGTTCTTGTGACAGGCCTACTGTTATTTTAACAGGGGTGTGCTCACTTTGCTTATGCAGTGAAGGTGTGTTATGTTGTTTGACTTACCACTCCTCATTATGCTGACGCCACAGTTGCCTCTCTCAAACTTGACTCCTTCATACTTGTACCCTTCAAGCAAAGTATGGTTTAAGGGCAATTTATTAATGTAGCAGTTGCAAATGGGATGGATGATGACTACCGGCTGCCTTAACTAAGCTGATATTCACTGATGTCACCCAATCACACCATTTGCTCTAATGAGATTCCGACCTGTCGGTGTGGTCACAGTGCACTCGGAGTAGGGCAGCTGATTCAAGCCCTCTTCCACGACGAGTCTGATCTGTTGGGACAACAACTTCTAAAAACTAATATAAACAAAATATATTTGATATTAGGGCATGATCTTACCAGTCGGTCAGCACAAAACACAAAATCCCCTCTGCTGGTAGTCCTTTAAACAAACCAACACACACCCATTAGGTTATGAATTTGAGATGCATTTTTTCTCTTGTTATAATGATGCTTATTTGCAAGATATTACCTACTACAGAGTATTATTTCAGAGGTTACAATTTCAAATACATATAAATGACCAATGAAAGGAATAAATCATTTTAAGGTTTATGCATACCTTAACTGAAAATATGAATGCTGACAAAGACAGCGATGTGGCAGCGAGATCAACACTTCATGTTTGTCTTGAGTCAATCTAGTTTTTTTTGTGTGTGTGTTTAACTCACTTGTATTTCTCACATCAAGTCTCTGCTTTTCTTTTGATCTCAGCCACAAACTAACCCATAATGAAGCCAAAGAAAAGTTGCAAGTGCCAGCATTTGATAGACAAAGTGCGTAACATTATGAAATAATTCATAGTGAAACAGAAAGATGGGGTCTGTGTTCATCTTGCCGTCTGTCATTAATCACATCTTCAAAGAAGGTAAAAATAACCTTAAATATTAATTTATTCCTTTATGTTAATGATTTTTGTGTATTTAAAAATGTTTTCTGGTTGTGCAACTAACTAAAACCTAACATATTTGTGATTAGTGGCATAACTGTGTAAATTAACAAAGAACTACAATTAACTGCTCTTGACATCATAAACGGGCGACGGGCCTGACATCCGGTTCCTACTTACATGCGTTACCAAGAACAAGGATGTTTTGTGATAAAAAAAAAACCAAAAACATTAAAGCCACAAGACAATATGCTCATTAACCGAAAAATGTACATGGACAAAGTTTTTTACGTACGCTAACTGAGGTTCCACTGTACTGCAAATAGTATTTTTTTTGCTGTTGTCCTCTATGGTAGACACGAGGACTTACTATTACTTTACTAGTACTGGTACCTTTTCATTTTTAATTTCCTTTAAACTGTCCATTGGTGTGAATGTAATAGTTTTTTTGGGGTCTATATTAGGGCTTGCCATGCGACTGACTGGCGACCAGTCCTGTACCCCGCCTCTCGCCCAAAGTTTGCTGGGATAGGCTCCAGCATCCCCGCGACCCTAATGAGGATAAGCGGCATAGAAAATGAATGAATGAATGAATATTAGGGCTGTCAATCGATAATTGAAATATTTGATTGCAATGAGTCACACTCTGTTCATTGTTAACTCATAATTAATCACATTTACTAGTAGTTATCATATTTTTACACACTATTTGTAAATATGCAAATATTGTTTAAATGGTTTATTTCTTATTTATTTCAAACATCTATTTCCTATATTTGTTTTATATATTGCCGCACGGTGGTCGAGTGGTTAGCACATTGGCCACACAGTCAGGAGATCTGGAAGACCTGGGTTCAAATCTCCGTTGGGCATCTCTGTGCGGAGTTTGCATGTTCTCCCCGTGCGTGTGTGGGTTTTCTCCGGGTACTCCGGTTTCCTCCCACATTCCAAAAACATGCATGTTAGGTTAATTGGCGACTCTAAATTGTCCATCGGTGTGAATGTTTGTTTGTCTCTATGTGCCCTGTGATTGACTGGCGACCAGTCCAGGGTGTACCCCGCCTCCCGCCCAAAGTCTGCTGGGATAGCTAGGCAGTTCAAAGCAAGCAAAACGAGAGACAACTTGTATCTATAACCACTCTTTAGTTGGGACAGAGGACGCGCATTCAAAGAAAACAGGGCCGGTAACGTGTCCTTAACGCGTTACCTTTGACAGCCCTAGTCTATGTGCGTCCTGTGGATTGACAGGTGACCACGTCCAGTCCACCTCTCACCCAAATTCAGATGGCGTAGGTTCCAGCTCATCTGGGGGGGTAGAGAGCCTACATATGGACTTTTTCCCACCCAAGACAATTATTTATTACGACAATAGCAATGTGTATTTTTGTGGGCAGTATATTTCATCTTACTAAATATGTTTTTTTTTTATTTAAGTAGGGGGTGGGGGTACTGTGAGAGGTAAAAACAAAGCAGTGACTCACTTGTCTCTAATTATTGTCTGCAACTCTCGAATCTGGTCATTGAGAGGAAGCAGTTTGAGTTGCGGTCCCAGTGGGTCTTGGTTTACAGGATGTCTGCTGCTGTTCACATCACTTGGCTCAGTGGCGGACAGCACTGTAGCCACATTGCCGCTGCTGCTGTTCGTAGCGAAGCGGACTTGCTTCATGGGGTGCTCTTGGCCCGTGTTGACACTGCTCATTTGCTGATTGTGGCATGGCATCCTGAGTGGAATGGCGGTAGGAGGCAGTCGTTTTTTCTGGAAGTGCCCAAACTGGCGACCTACTTTACTTGCACGTTAATCTGCCGTTAGACAAAGAGCTGCCAGACAACGTGTTTTACCTTCAGCTGTGACTCCTGTCTTTAAAAGGAAAGTCCTCCACTTCATCCAATTGGAAACATTGAGTGCCACATAAACAGGCCTTTCATCTACAAGCAAAGCCGTTTAAATGTCAAAACTACAGCTAATTCGCGTTACAATCGCGGTGTGTAGCATTAACGGTCGCCTAGCTAGCGTTGACCAAGCCGGATATGACGTAGCCGGCGTGCTCACGAGCCCGCCTCTTCTGTACTTTCAACATGGCGCCGATGTTGGTGCCGCTGAAATGCGGCTTTCATTTCCAAAGACGAAAACTGGCGCTTCTCCTTCAAAGGACAAGCTCATATCACATTTGGAGCCAAGGCCGGGGCGACAACGTGACGAAGTATACGCGACAAAGTTCTTACCCGGTGAGTTAAAGAGAGGAGAAAAGACACGGTGCTTTTTTAGGGGGTCGGAGGGGCAGTCGACACACAAGGACAGAGCTGGGAACTAGTTGTCAACTTCACCCGCTGCATACGTTTCATCAACGGAACTAAATATGCTCACCTGTAAAATATGGATGTTGTCTTAATCGTGCAATGTCTGTGCTCTGATGAATGCTAGCTATGTGCTAATAGGAGTTTGTGGCGTGTCACTTCTTTTGCCTAGCCTGATATTTACGTTGGCTCTGCTGGCGCCACAGATACTTTAGCTTGATATGTGAAAATAATTCTATATGTTTAATAATTGTGTGACGGTTGTATGCGGACAGGAGCTCGCCGTGCATATTAGATGTGCATTTGTGGTCTTAACATGTAGCCTGTCACAATATTTAGGTGGCACGGAGTAAACGTTAGATAAGATCGTTTTTACGCTTATGTCACGTAAACCAAATAACTGCACCAGTCAAAGGTCAACCAGACGTCTGTTCTATTTTGTAGTAAGTGTAGTAAAAGTGAACCTTAAAAGATCTTGTTTCAGTTTTGATATGACGGGAAGTCTAAAAGGAATTTTTTTTTTTTAAAAAGAAAAACCTCCACAGTTTACTTTTTGTTTTGTTTTTGGTGCTTTTGTATTGTAATGCACAGACCCAAAAGAGACAGTTACTTAAACATTAAGACTCGCCACGGTGAAAGTCTTCTACTTTTGAATTTCTGCACACAAAAGGGAGAACATTTGTCCATAACACACCGCTAAAAGTTTGTCATAATTGTGGTGTTGTTATTCATTCTTAAAGGAATAATTCAGATTTTTTGACATTGTGACATTGTATGACAGTCCCATCATTAGTGTAGTACAGTGGTTCCCAAACTTTTTTTTGCCGCGCTTCCCTTTTGGAGATATAATTATTTTCAACTCCTGCGCGCGGCCGTCTTCTTCTTCTTGTCTTTTCGGCGTATCCCATCATGGGGACGCCGCAGATATAAACGTTGTGAATAGAAGATATACACATAAAGAATTTGTAAATGTTTTTTTTTTTTTTTTTACATACCTTGTTTTCAAACAGTGCCTGTAAGACAGCAGTAACACATCTCAGCCTTTAGAAATAATTTAGTGAACGCCGCTGCTGGTGGCTGGGTGAAAGAGAAACCATGCTTCTGGACCGCCGGCCGCGTCCCGAATTCCCGTCCAGAGTCGATGCCCAATGCGAGCGTGCTCGACTGCACATGAAAACTTAAAAGTGTTGTTGGAACACTCACGCTAAGTCAGTAGACAATTTGAACGCACCCAAAGTGGTAAAAAAAAAATCATAAACAAGGTGCTTCGTTTAAAGCCACTGGGTTGTAAGGAAGAGAAAAAGGAGCAGTTTGTAGTCCGAAAAATATGGTAATAATGAAAAGTGTGCATGATAACCCCGCGCCACCCCTGTCATAATGCCGGGCTCCTCACTGGTGTAGTACATCAACAGTGACTTACCCCCCAGTTTGTCAAGTCAGTCCTGTTCTGTGACTTACCCCCCAGTTTGTCACGTCAGTCCTGTTCTGTTCGGATTTCTGTGATGAGGAGCGAGAGCAGGATGAGATCCGGTTAGTTCCTGAGATTACATAAGTAAAGCATTCTGCTTCTCATAACAAAATGTGTTCAAAAGAGTAACATATTTGCATGACAAACATGCTTCCCCGAAAAACATCAGACCTCACAAATCGCTCGGGCTTTACTTTTCTCTTTGGTCTCATTAATATGTGCTAAAGGCTGCCCGTGCATCTTCATCCACTGTGACAGCGAAGCCAGAGTCACAGCCATGTCGCGGCCATCACAGAAAGTACGAACGTTTTGTTGAAGGACTGAGTGCTAAAAAAAAATGAGTGCTGTGTGTTGACATGAAAATAAATACCGATCCTGAAGATCGGATTGGGACATCCTCAGTGCACACTCTATGCTGGTAAAATAAGTGTAGTATTGTAGTATTGCATATGTACATTTTCAAGTGCTGTAAGTGTGATGCCCAGCAGTTCCAATATCCATCCATCCATCTTCAATGCCGCTTATCCTCATTAGGGTCGCGGGATATGCTGGAACCTATCCCATCTTACTATTATTGTCATAAAGTGTACATTTCACCAAATAAGCAGTCCTGTATTATACAAGGGTAAAAACAAGAAGCTAAATTGATTACATTTATAACACCCAATTGGCACCAGAGGTTAAAAATGCAATAATTCACTAACAGTGAAGTTTTATTATAAGTGGTAAACTTTTACTGGTATGCAATCCTGTAACAAATGCGTACAAAATGCATCCATTGCAAATTAATGACGGATGCAGTGAAATGAGCTGTACCTTTTATGATTTTGTTTTTCAGCTCAGTACCCTGCCACACTCACGATCAAGCACGTGGAATACAAACACACGTAAAAGCTGTCGACGCATTTTGGAGGCAGCAAAAGTAAGTGAAGATGAGACGTGTTCCAGAAAATCCCACGTCTTGATTCCCACACATTGTAACACCAGACGTTTACAGCATTTGCAGGTTACAGACAGACGAACATGCTGGCACGGAAATGCAGGAGGAGGTCTCAGTGCAGACCCCAAAAATGTGGTGAGAATGTACTTTTGGTGTCCTGTTTGATGTTGAATTACTTGATGTTGCACATGAAACAATTGACAGTCATATGGTGTCTGTGCAAAACACAATTCAGTATTCCCTTGAATATTCAAACAAATTAGGCATTTACTTATCTGTATCTTTACATGCTCATTTTTATTTTACTGCAAAACCTGTAACCCCCCCCTCAGAAATTAATTGCGAAAGTATCAATGTAAGAAGAAAATGATTACAATTTTATTGACTAGATTAGTCAGGATGGACAGCAATTCTACACTCTTGAAATAGCAGTATTTACTGTATGTTGATTAAAAACAGTGAATGGACATTACCCAAACCCCATGTGGTTCAAAGAAACCTCTGCAACTGATGTAAATGTTAATCCTCTCTTCACACTGTCAAATATTACTTAATTGAATTTGATCAAAGGCAGGTGTGGAGAACAAGGTCGATGTAATTTGCTGCCATACAGCAGGGCTGTACCATGGCGCCTCCATATTGAACGGATTAAAGGAATTACTGCATCAACTTTGGCCTGCAGAGAGTTCCTGTGGCAGCTGTGTGCTGGAGTGTTAGTAAATAGACATGTTGGCAGCAGTGGACTCCCACTCTCAGCTGGCATGACAGCCCAGGTGTCTCTTGGGACTTGTAGTGTCAGGCCGCATAGCCATATCTGCCTGGTGATTCTCTGAGATATCCCAAGGGACTCCTATGGGCATTTGGTCTTTTCTGTGACTTATTCCATTGTTGGCTATTGACATGAACACAAAATTGGAACAATTGTTGGCACACTGATTGACCATATTTCTAATGTTCTAATGATTATGGAAAAAAATGTTAACAAATGTTAGTATAACTGTACAAATAAAAACCTCCCCCAATAAACACCCTACCACTAGTTGATACTTGGTACTCTTTGTAGGTAAGTAAATAAACACCCTTTAGCCATTTTATAATGAAATGGAGCCAGCAGAAGCTTGGGCTTTAGTAGTAGGATCATAACTGTGAATTCCTGCTATAGATAAGAGTAAATTGCATTTTGTTGTTAGAGGTGCTGGTCTGCTACCTGACTACTACAGCCAGACAACAGTACTTGGTTGGGTAGCTGCAAAAGCTCTAAAGCTCAGTTTGTGCACCCTGACTTTCTCAGGCAGCAAAGTGCAAATTGAATTTCCCCTCAGGGATCACATTTAGTATTATCCGTTTAAAAAAAAAACTAATGAAAATACTCAGCACACATAATTTGAATTCATTCTCATGCATGTGCATTAAATGTTTTATTACGGGCAAGCTATTTGTTTGTTGTCAAACTGAATTTTCCTGTCATTTGTTCTGCATAGCTGAAAGAGGTGAACTCAACCAAGATCCTGTCTGCCATGCTTTCCTATGTGTGGCCAAAGGACAGACCTGACCTACGGGCCCGTGTTGCCATCTCTCTGGGCCTGCTCGCTGCAGCCAAGGTACAAGCTTATTAAGGAGGATTGTTTTTTTACTTCATCTTATGCTGTGCCCACTTATAATTCACATTTTCATATTTCCCTATTTATACATATCTCAGGGATTTTGCTAGGTACCCATCCTGCGACTCTGACACATTAAAATCTGAAAGGACATAGTAAATTTTTCGCTATAAAAATGCTACATTTTAAACAACTAATGTTTAAAATCAAAGTAACTTGCAAAACATACCTTTTTGTCAGCAGACCAGACCTTGTTTTAACCATCTTCTTAGCACAGATGTGATCGATTAAAATATTAATTGCATTTGTCCATAATTAACTCATAATGAATCACATTTAATCGCAGATAGAAAGTTTTTATCTTTGAAAAGTAGGAATGTGAGGCTACATAAAATGTTATGTGAAGGGAAGGGTTACTCAATTTGGAAATATGGGCCATTCTTATTTAGAAAATAATATAGAGTTAGAAATCCCACAGTTTTTGAACATTTAACACGAGCGACGATTTGTCCTACGTTGTTCTACAATCTCCCATGCCCAGATACATTACTATTCTGTATTTTCACCCCTTTTCTTTCACCTCATATTTGCTTCCAAATGCTGTGGGAATGCATTAAGGTAATCTTTGATGACCTTATTCAGTGCTAGTTTGCATGTTTGTTCGGTACGCAACCTCTCTGGAAGACCGGTCCTGACTCATGCTGGTGGATGGTGCCTCTGTATTCATTTCTTGCTTTAAATCTGATGTTGTTCCTGACTATATAAATAAGATGGATTGGATCGCTGCAGTGTGCATGTGTTTTGCTGATGTGTTGATGACTAGTTAGTGCCCTATCACAATCCAATCACAACGACAGTAGATACAAATAATTTAGTTCCTGCTGTAAGAGCCATGTGCCAGGGTTTTGAAGCTAAATGTGCCATTTAAATACCATTTTATTTGTCCATTTGTGTGTAATATTTTGTCTTGCTTTTGAAGGTACAGTCACTACCACTTCTGCAAACTGCAGTGTGTTTTGATACTGTGTGGTAAGTCTGATGTACAGTATAATCCTCCACCTTGGCAGTCAAATTCATGCATTCATTCAGCAGAGCATAAAAATATCTTGACTGCATTTGAGTTTTTGCTAGCTACAGCGCTGCTGTACAAAAATACCTCTGAAAACAAAATCAAACAAAATGTACAAAAATGCAAATTAAAAAGAACTCAAGTTGAAAATAAGAGTGCAGAAGCAAAATTAATGAAAATGCCCCCCAAAAGGTCTTTATTAATCCCATGAGAACCCTCCATCTTATGCACACCGGACTCCTTCAGGATGTAGCAGTAATACAAAAATGCTGCCTGTGTGACATTTTGATGTATTTTATTGTCTGATTAGCAAGAATAATGATGACACATTTACATTAAAGACATTTAACGTGCTTTAGAAAGTCATAGTGTATGTTTCTGCATCATTATATTATTGATTATTGGTGATCAACCCGCAGCGTGAATATTTTTTTTTACCACCGAAATGAGCGTTTTTGAAGAGCATTAAAACTGTCCTAAATAAATTTCTGAGCCGTGAATGCAACACAAAGGTGGATATCCGTTAATTATAATCATACCGTACCAAACCAGAATCACCACTATTTAAGACAAAGAAGAATGTAGGAAATAAAAAGAAATATGTATTTTTCTAAATTGAGGATCCGTTGAACTTGCCAGGAACCTACTCAATCACCACCAATGAGTCTCAGGGACTCGCTACATAGAAAACTTCAACATCAATGAAATCTATATATATTCTTTCACACTCATGGTGGCCTTGTGCTTTGTCAGTCTTTAGTCTACAGTTACAAAATGTGGATTTTTAGTTATAAAATGGATGTACTCTATGAGGACCTTGGTTCTGTTGAAGTTGCACACGTCATTGGCTTTCTGGTAGTTGAAATAATTTCAGGCTTTACAAATCTTTCATTGGAGCTGGTAGAGTATTTATCGCATTTTATCCCTGCTCTCAAAAGATGATCTTCCTTAGAGATTGGACTATCTTCTAATGTTTATGTCAGGGTGAAAGGTTGTGATCAGGCAAAGAGAAGATGCTGAAAGGTGTAGCATTCCCCAAAAATTTCTCACCACAGGTCATTACAGTAAAAGGCTGCTTTTTGGAAATAAAAGCTTTGCAGTTACAAATCTAAGGTTGGATCTAAAGTGCTACCTTACACATGTCCTTGCAGAGAGCAGCTGCACTACTTAGAAAGTCTTTTCATTTAGTGCATACACAGACGGTGTGTGGTTTATGTTGGTCAATGTATTGTAATCCCTTCTTGTAATTGCAGTACTGTACTTTGGAATGGAAAAGTGTTTAATGTGCTTTGATTGTCGCTCACACAGTATATATATATATANATATATAAATATATACATACATACATACACGTGCACACACACACACACACTTTTTAAATCTCAGGCACATTGTGTTGTGGATGAATTGAATGGATAAACCCTCCAGATTTGGCCGCCAAGGATCAGCACGCCCGGACACCCGCCCTCGAGCACTGCCCAAATCGCAATGCACCGTACCCTTATGCTTATACCTTATACCGGACCGTCGTGGTGAAGAGAGAGCTGAGCCGGAAGGCAAAGCTCTCTGTTTACCGATCGATCTACGTTCCCACCCTCACCTATGGTCATGAGTTATGGGTCATGACCGAAAGAACGAGATCGCGGATACAAGCGGCAGAAATGAGTTTCTTTTGAAGGGTGGCTGGACTCACCCTAAGAGAGAGGGTGAGGAGCTCGGCCATCCGGGATGACCTCAGAGTAGAACCGCTGCTCCTTCACATCGAGAGGAGCCAGTTGAGGTGGCTCGGGCATCTACTCCGGATGCCTCCCGGGCGCCTCCCTTGTGAGGTGTTTTGGGCATGCCCAGCCGGGAGAAGGCCCCAGGGAAGACCTAGGACACGCTGGAAGGACTATGTCTCACAGCTGGCCTGGGAACGCCTTGGTGTCCTCCCGGTGGAGCTGGAAGAGGTCGCCGGAGACCGGGAAATCTGGAGTTCCCTACTAAAACTGCTGCCCTCGCGACACGGACCCGGATAAGTGTAAGAAAGCGTGACTATTTTCCATCTTACGCCTCCCCTTGTTTAGCACTGTTAATTGGTTCCAGACCCAACTCGCTGTAAGTGAATTTCTCCATATTGTAATCAGAGAAAATAAGATAACAGACGCACACATTAGTAGTTCCTTTTTTTTTTTCTGGACAGCGTACTTCCTGCGGCTATTGTAACAGTGGCTTTAAATAGCTTTACACTTATATTACCTGATATAGTAGAAATAATAAGAGGAACTTTCGGCATTGTTAATGCTACTTTAAAAAAAATAAGGAGAGGTGATCTTTTTAGTGGATCGATTTATTCAGCATTTAAGTTGTTCTTTATTTGCAAAGCACATCTCCACCCAATGCGCTCATTTGTCATGGTTTCTTTAGGGATGTTAACAATAATCCAATGGTACTGGATATCCGGGGTCAGGAGAGAACAATTCCGATGCGTATCAAATTGTTATGTTTTTAAAATATCGTTTTTGAATCTGTGTATCTAGATTCGGATCGTCTTTTACAGGGGTCTCAAACGGCCTGCGAGTTGTTTGGTGGCCCCCATCTTTATCTGAAAATGTAATGTTAATGCGGCCCTTACAAAGAACTGAAAAAAGGCAAGTTTTTATTTATGGGAAGTATAAGATTAAGATTGTGATTAAAGTCAAATGTGTATCGCAGCGGCGGAATCGCGGGATGTCAATACTCAACATGACCGTCTCACTCAGGGTGTCATGAACAAACATTTGTAATACAATCCCACAAAGGACACTGGGAAGCAGGAAGTGCTCACAGCCATGCTACAATATAAAGGGCACGGTGTTGTGTGCGGGGCTGACAAACCAACCAATCACAGTGGGGTATAACGCTCTCAGGGGTATGACATCGACTGGGCTTGATGTGGAAAGATAAACATTTTTTCAATGAGTAAAAGTTAAGGCAGCGTTGCCATGGAGGTTTTTCTTCTCTACCTGGCTAGGTAAGCGTGGACATTCATCCCAACTCAAAAGTGTTTTAAGTTGCTGGCCAACTACTAGCAACACAAAATAAAATACAAAATAAAAAGTAGGCAAGAGAAGCCATTTTCAGAAAAAAAACATTGACTGAGGTTAAAGAAGTGTAAAATGTAAATCAAAACAAATGTGTTACTGATTTAAATAGTTACTAGTTCTTAATTTGTTTATGTATTTGTTGATTGATTGATTGTTTTATTAGTAGTTTCATACAGAAAACAGTTATCCAGTTAATAGTACAGTACGTTCCATACAAATTGACTACTAAAGAAGGGATGTACCTGAGGAAAGTTATAAACTTGTTTACACCAGGCTCCTTCTTTCTTTTATTTTGTGTTTGTTTATTAGAAATGTATTGATGAATTGTAGTAGTTTAGCGCACAACCAGTGTCCTTGTATATCTTTTTTTGTGTTAAAATTTGAGAAGATTGGATTAAAAAAAAGAATTGTGCATCCATGCATGTGCACATGCATGTGCCCAGGTGCAGCCAGACTCCGCCTCATGCGGTCCCAAGGTTAATTGAGTTTGAGACCCCTGATCTATCGCAAAGAGATTTACTGTGCATCCCTATGTGTCATGTTTGAATACAACAAAAATATTAAGAGGTGAAGCGCGGAATTAGGCAGAGACCACTTTTACAGCATTTATAGTCAGTGAGTCATGTCCCCGCCCATATTTCTCCAGATCGTAGAGGGCAGTGTAGGTCGTATATGGCATGCGTACAACAATACACTGTATTAGAAGTAGAAAGCGTTGTTTTTTACAACATGGCAAAAAGCGTGAGGTTACAAAAAGGATGTTGTTTATTATTGCTAAGGGTAAAAAAGAGGTGGTCAACTCATTAAATTTAAATCTTTTTTTTGTTTTTTTTTTAACTGCCTCCTCGTCTCTTCCAAAGTGGCAGCAATTTCTCTCTATGAATTATTGACAATCTGATGCTGACGATGAGCTTTATGAACCGAATCATAAGGATGTCTTTGTTTTTGAAATTCCACCACCAGAAACTCTTGGTCCCCAGCCATGTTTTTCCGTGCGGGACCGACTGCGTAGTTAGAAAATTTTGTGTGTGGAAAATTTGGACCGCAGGGACATGGTTGCAAAAGTCATGTAATTTTGCTGTGCGGACCTCGCGGGTACGTCCAGCATAAAACTAACATTGGCCTGTGACGAGCCGTCGTCGCTTGACTGAAACGTTTTACGGACTATTTTTAATTCCCACGATTATAAGGAACAATGTTTATGATATTTTAAATTCTTTTCAGACTAATTGTGGTCGAATATGTGTGTAAACAACAGGCTATATATGTATCTATATGGCATATACAATATATCGATTCATAAAATACATTACTTAATACTGTTTTAAATGAATTTTTTTTTTTAAAAGAAAACTGCACCTAAAAAAAATAATTCCCCATCATCCACTATCCTTGACTCACGTGAACATTTCTGTGAGTTCTGACGGATAGGGGGTCAAATACTTATTTCCATCATGGAAATGCAAATTAATTTATAACTCTTTTTGAAACGCAATTTTCTGGATTTTTTTTGTCATTGTTGTCTCTCAGTGTTCACATAAACCTACCATTGAAATTATAGACTGATCATTTCTTTGTTACTGTGCAAACTTACAAAATCAGCTGGGGTTCAAATAGTTTTTTCCCTCACTGTATATGTATTTTAGTTCATTTAGTTAGTTCATTTAGTCATTTTTATGCTTGAAAATACTTAATTTATTCAAAGAATATAATTAGCTTCTATATGCATAAAAAAAAAAAAAAAAGAATAATAGGCCGTGCAATAGGCTGGTGACCGGTCCAGGGTGTACCCTGCCTCTTGCCCAAAGTCAGCTGTGAAAAGCTCCAGCAACCCCTGTGACCCTAATGATGATAAGCGGCATAGAAAATGGATGGATAATAATGGGCCGTATTTAACCAGAAAACTCATTTTTTTATTAATACATTTTTGAAAAACATCGATAGAATAGGTACGGAGGGACAACTGTACGTATAATTGTACAGACTAAGAGACATTTTCATCTCTATGCCAAACAAAAATAATTGTGGGTGTAAGAACCCGTGCAAGTCTAACTGAAAGTAATTGTGAGTGCATGATGTATTTTCTACTGATGTGTCTCTAATTTACGCTCTGTAAAACAATCACTTAGTCACAGCTGCCAAATAGATTAGTCCCCTCAGCATGTCTTCCTCTAGTGTGTGTTAAAGAGGTGACAGCCAAAGTTCCATTCAACCTTTTTATTGATTTCCTGCTCCTGTGCCTCCTGTTGTCTACTTAAAGTGGATCCTATGTGTGTAGGCCAGGGTTGGGCAAACTTTATGACTCGGGGGCCATAATGGGTTAAAAAAAACAATTTGGTGGTTCGTACATAAGTGGTCGTCAACCAGAATGACTACAGTACATGCTCAAGGTGCAACGAAATGAAAGCACATCCACAGCAGGTTAAGGCGTCACATAAATCAACTACTACTACGAGGGTGATAAACATAACAAACTTAAAATTGTTATTCCCAAAAGCCTTCAAGGCATGCTGGGTATTCCGTCAGTATGTTGACTCCTCCTTGTTTACTTCTCTGTCAACATCTTCAACATATTTTGCAACAGTGCAACAAACACGACAAAGTGTTGGGAGAAAGAGTACCCAGCATGCATTGCGATGGCATTATAGGGGTGTTTTTTGGCATGCAGGGGTTTTTATTTGCCCACATGGTCCAGTGGGTAGACTACGTCGTGTGTTGACGTATTGTGTTGTTCGGCTCGCTTTTCTACAAGTGACAGATTGCATCTGACTATTTTGACGACTCTGGCATGCCACAATAACGCTGCAAGTCATGTTGCCGGGTATAGCTTCAATGTTAAAGGTTCAAAAAAGGAATTTGGAAATGCTCGGTGGGCCGGATTAAGACGTTTGGCGGGCCTTATGTAGCCCGCGGCCCGCAGTTGGCCCACCCATGGTGTAGGCCATGTGTCAGTTAGCTGAATAACTTTAAAATGACACAGTGTCTAGCTAAATTGATTTAGCAGGAGCTACAGACTGTCATTGTGTCAATAGTACCTGCATCTGCATCATAATGGAACATCATTATGAATTAGTGGTTAAAATGAGGGGACCTTTATAATCCCAGTTATAAACTTCTGACATGACATCCGTGACATAGTAGCAAGTGGCATATGTTCTGTTTTGCTTGAGCGACTAAGACAACTATTTTTGCCTGAACATAATACCCAAGTGTACAAAGTGAGAGCCTTGGTGTATGTTAATACCTCTCTTGTTACATTGTTGAGGCTGACATGTGCTTTTTATGTATATATGTAATCATTTTTACTGATACAAAATTATGTTATAATCATGTAGCACTTGACAAGAACATTTCAAGACATCGGGTGGAAAGGAAAGTGCTTTGCTGTGTTGCTCCTGTGTTCTCTGGCTGCCCTAATGTGTCGCAAAGTGCCTATGTTGACTCACACAGCTGCCCCTGTGCTTTTAATTAGCCTTAATACCCAGTTCAGTTCCATTAGCGCAGCAGCAGACAGAAAACAAGTCACAAAGAATCCACATGCAACCACAGAAGCTAACATGTGCATGTTTGGAAATTAAACAAAGCTAACTTTGTGAAGTACCCAAGGATTTAAAACTTTCTTTCTTTGGGTCTGCAATGGCAATGGGCAGATTGGCAGAATAATGGCTTAAGTGGTCATTGAGAATTTGATTTTGTGGAATTGATTGTTGATTAATTGCTTCTTGAAGCAGTTGAAGAAAAAGTGCACCACTTGGCTGCAACCACTAGAGGAGCTGTTGATTCATTCTAAAGTACTGTATTTAGTGGCCCACAAAAGAACAACTTGATGTCAGCTATGGGATGTTGAGCTTCAGCCCCAAAGTTACCCATAGTGTCTCAACGTATCCAGGCAGCAATATTCTTCTCAATCAACCACGGTCATTGAAACAGAAGTTCAGAACATTGACAGAGATGTCCCACCCATAAGAAACAACTGATCATTAATTTTTTCAATAATCGATCATGGAAATATGCACTACCCAAGACTACAAATATATTGAGGCTATTTTTGAAACAATTTCCTTTTTTGTCTTCTCCCTCTCTGCCCTCCTAGATCACCAATGTGACGGTGCCCTTCATGTTTAAGTATGCAGTGGACGAGCTTAACCAGATGTCGGGACACATGCTGAACCTAAACGATGCGCCAAGCACCGTGGCTACCATGGCAACGGCTGTACTGATTGGCTGTGAGTTCCAGACTTGTGTTGCACTAGCAGGTGCTGTGCTCATCAGAGGGGACTGTGGGACTGCCTATTATCTCCAGGCTGACCTTTCTCAACGCACTCACATCAGTGGCGTGCTGGCTTGTCCTCATTTTATTTACATTATGTGTTCTATATTTGAGACCACCTTTTTTCAATCCCTCACATGCACTTCTGATCAAAATTGTGATGAAGAAAAACGGAAAGAATTTACATTTTGCGCTGTTGCAACTTAATGAGGTTGTAAGTGGAGCTTTAAAATACAAAAAGAAGAAATGGAAGTGAGACAAAATGAAATGGGCCTCATCGGTTAATGAAACGTTTAAGACCACAGCCTTAATCCAGAATCTTTGCAAATGCACGTGGATTCAATGTCATTTTATGTCTGATATTCATACTGTCATGATCTCTTGATGGCTTTCACTTTGAAAGCGGTCGGATTGTTGAGCTGCCTCTTGCAGTGTTCTATTGGTGCTGGATGAAGTCATTTTAATCTTGCAAAGGATCCCGTGGGTTATTGAACAAAAAAGTCAAGTGGTAGACCCTCACCGGCCCTGAGGCAGATGATTCGTTTCACTGTATGTCACGACTCGGGATGATATTCAGCCCAAATGAAGGTTATTACTGATGCCAAGTGCAGTCCAATAATCAGACGGCATCTGTGAGAATCGGCCTCGTCTCCTTCAACACCACAAAATTGCCCGTTTGGAATTTGCACAAGAGCACAAAACATGGGACATTGATCCTTCAAAGAAACAATTGCCCTTCAGTGAAAGAATGGAGCTTCAGATTGTCCAGGGGCGTCAAATGGCATTTGGCTGTGTAGAGATGAACAGCACAACCTTGCAGTTCACAATTCCCGGCTGACAAATGACTTCTTCCAGAGGAACAATGTCACTCCTTTGGATCATCCTGTCATCCCCTGATCTTAATCCAACTGATAAAATTTGGGGATCAATGGCAAGGGAAGATTATAAAACCAGTTCAAGACAATGAATGTCCTCTGTGAAGCCATCTTCACCACGGGCAGAAACATTCCTATGAGAATCTTGGAAACACTGACATTAGGCATGTCAGTTCATTAGGCCTAAACCAATTTTTGAGGTCACTGACAAGAGTGGTGCAACTACTCTTTACTGAGTCCTTTATTATAAATTGTATTTCTATTTATTTGGGGTGATGGTTTTTTGACCAGCTGATGAACAGGCTATTTAGTGTAATGCTTGTGTAATAAATTGCTATCAATTCCTTTTCTCACTTCCATTTCTTCTCTATGCATTTTGAAGATCTCCTTAGCACCTCCTTAAGCTCAGTGCAAAATGTATATTTTTTCTGTAACAACTGCATTCTCTCAAGGTAAACATTTCTACATCTATATATTTCTAAAGCGGTGTCACTGACATTTTGTTCTGTCTTTTGAAACTGATTTCTGACTGAAGCTAAGGATGCTTCTTTCTCTCCCTCCCTGTTTGTACACCTCATTTTTTTGTCCAAAGAGACCCTGTGCATGAAAGAGGAGTCAGAGGTGAGGTAGAGCTCTACCTTGAAGTCCTCTTCTGATTAGAGTATTTTTTTCCCTGCAGTGCTGATGAAAAGCATAAATAGGTAGGGAAAATAGTGACCTGGCACCTACTGCAAGTCTCTCTGCATTTGAGTGAGATCAGCTTGGATACACCCTGTAGCCACTTATTTTAATGAGTCCACTTAGGTCTCTCTCAGTAGAGCTCGGTGAATAATTGGAGCACATGAACAGGATTTCAGGCAGGATGAATTAAGATGACAAGAAAAAATGCACGGGACGCTCTTTACGAACGGAATTGTATTTTTTATGCACCCTCTCTGAAATGCCCTGGGCCGGTGTCTTTGGCGGGCCCGGTAATTTGACTGAAAAGGTGCCCCAGTGCTCATCCTACCTTGTCAGATGTGGACACATTGTTCATTTGATGAGCATTCCCATTTAACGCCACATTACTGCTCGATGAAGACTGGTAGACGGAGCAATTACTACCCGACTCCGGTCTCATGTGACAACCTTTGTATTCACGCAAGTCGGTGAAATCGCCACAAGAAGGTGAGCTGCTATTTAAACGCAGACTAATATTAATTTGTGACAGTCATGCTATTTTTTTTCCTTTCCAGTGTGTGTGTGTGTGTGTGAATTACCTACTGAAGCCACTGAATTTAAAGCCTACAAGGGTGTTAACTACAGCGCAAGGATGTAACAGTACTGACTCCTTGGCACGGCTCTTGACTCAGGTCAAACAGCGTTCAAACCGTGCTATGTCGATACCACGTCATGCTATGTTTGAGAATGCCAGGGGAGAAATGGCAAAAATAAACACACAAGCTAACTTTAGATATTATACTCCACAGTCTCCAAATTACTACATTGGTCTATTTTCTTGGTGCCCTCAGTCTCCACTAGAATAAAAAAATTCACCTTATTAAAAATCTGTGTTAGTGATGAGCATAGTTCCTTTTCATAACACTAAGTCCTGCAGTTTGAACCTCCTGCTGCTCTTCCCAGCCTCTGTGTTTAACCGCCTGTGTCCTCCACTATCCCAGATGGTTGTTCACGGGCCTGTGCAGCCCTCTTCAATGAGCTTCGAAACATGGTATTTGGCAAGGTGGCCCAGAGCTCCATCCGACGCATCGCCAAGAACGTCTTCCTCCATTTGCACAATCTGGATCTGGGCTTCCATCTCAGCCGCCAGACGGGAGCATTGTCCAAGGCCATCGACCGTGGCACCCGAGGCATCTCCTTTGTCCTAAGTGCCCTCATCTTCAATCTGGGTCCAACTGTCTTTGAGATGGGCCTCGTTAGTGCCATCCTGGTAAATTCTGTTTTCAGATCTATCTTCATGTTTGTCATGGAGGATAAGCTCTTTAAATTCTTGCTTTGTGAGTTCTTGTTAATATTTCAGTAGCTAGCACCTTTCATCACCTTGACACACTTTGCAGCAGATTGTGGGGAAATTAATTTCAGGATATTGTCTCATTTTCATTAGATGAATCCCCGTGTTCTTTGGGTGGCAACCCAGAGCCCATTAGCAACGATGATGAATCCCAAAGCTTTTGTCGCAGCTTAATGTCCTCCTGTAGAGTATGCCTCCCCATATTGGCATCACTAAAAGACTGGCTCATCTATAGCTTTGCCTTATTATTTCCACTCTGGACCATAATGTCAGCTTGGCTGTAATGAGGACAGACTCCATTGCCCAAATAGCTAAAGCATTAGCACGATTAGTTCTCGTAGTTTCCCCTCCATTTGTAACACTCTATTTCATAGTGGAATGGTCACTAACGGTGTACTCTCACTTGTGACTCCAGCATTGGAGCATGGTGGTCTGATGTGCTTGTTTGACTGTTTCATGGGGCTGTTAAGTCACGGTACGTCAAATGCATTTTCCCCTACCTGCTTTTTGCCCTCTGCAGTTCTACAAGTGTGGTGGAGCATTCACGGCTGTGGCCTTGGGTACATTATCCACTTACACCCTTTTCACCATTCTTGTGACACAGTGGAGGTAATAATGAACATGTCTGCAGTACAATATGCTGATGTTATTTCTCCATTAACACAGATCAACTACTGCTTACAGCAGAGGTGTCCAAAGTCTAACTCGGGGGCCATTTGTGGCTAGTAAGTTGCTTTTTAGTAGCCCGCGGCATATTGTCAACATAAAAGTAAGCTCACATTTTAAAGAGACTGTATGCAACTTGTTCCAAATTACATTTTTTGAAAGAAAACGATATAGAAATATGAGACCACTGCAAAATGATCTCTGTCCATTGTTTATCGATTTCGAACATTCACACAGGAGCTGCTGTCGGCCACGCTCTAGACTGCTAACCTGCTGCTAGCACTCAGCTAACAGTCAAGTCTAGCTAGCTGACATGACACACATTACTTCCCAGGCCACACTTTTTAAAGGTGTTTTGAATAAATTATATTTGGATTTTTGTTCATTTTCCCATATTTATGGTAGAAAATAATTTTGGCTTTAGCCAGTTAAATTTGCTTAAATATGCACACTGATCATTTATTAAATAAACAATTTTTTTGAAAAAACGCCACAACAGTGAGGTACGGTAATGCCAGAGACCACTGCAAAATTATAATTTTCTCTGAATTTAGTATGGCAGCACTGAATATTTTTCACAGTCGTCCCCTGTTCAATTCTGAATGCAATAAGTGAATCGCCGCCAAGGAGAATTCAATTATAGTAAATGGTATACTTTTGTCATTAGATCATATAAAACCTGAACTTCTAAATACAGTTTGTACCATTTTTACAACCCTCTAGACATGAAATACCACCCCTTTTGTCACTTTTTATTTGTATTACTCAATAGTAGACATAACTAGAAAAATTCCCGGTGGAAATTTTGATGGACATGGCCTCTGTGCTGTGAACCTTTGGCCCGGTGTCTCGTGCGCTTAAAGGGGCGTACACCATGCAACTGCTGTATAGAAATGAGGAAAAGAAATGCTAACATGCTAACATGCTAACTGGTGGAATACCAACACCTAGCTAAATAGCAATAATACACCAAAACCGCCAAGGTAGTTGTATAATGTCCCAGTATCCTGAAATACCTGTATTAGCCTTAATATATGGGAAAATTAGCTAAAATGCTAACATGCTAACTGGTGGATTCCAAACACCTAGCTAAATAGCAATAATACACCAAAAGCGCCAAGGCAGTTCTATAATGTCCCAGTATCATGAAATGCCTGGATTAGCCTTTATATATGGGAAAATTAGCACAAATGCTAACATGCTAACAGGTAAAATGGAACACCTAGCTAGATAGCAATATACACCAAAAGTGCCAAGGCAGTTCTATAGTGTCCCAGTATCATGAAATGGCTGCATTTGCCTTTAAAAATGAGGAAAATTAGCACAAATGCTAACATGCTAACAGCTAGCCTGCTAGCACCTTGAAAGACAACACAAAGTCCAGAAAGTGGCAAGGCATTCCTGTAGGGTCTCTACATAAAGTCTTATGTGTTTGTTGCAATAACAATGCAATTGTCAACCAATGCAGGCAGCTCGGATTATGTGGAACGATACTGAAATATCGATATTTGTCACCATTGCTTAATGCTGCAATTGGTATCAATTGCAGCATTAAGCAATGGTGACAAATATCGATATTTGTCACCATTGCTTAATGCTGCAATTGGTATCAAATGGGAAAGGAAATCACTGTGATCGCAATTCTCTACAGACAGCACTGATGTATCGTAAAAGTACTGTAAAAAAGTACTACAGTGAGGGGCCGAGCGAAGGAGGATTTCAGGGGAGGGAGGGGCCGAGTATAAAGGAGGATTTCAGGGGAGGGAGGGGCTGATCAAAGGAGGATTTCAGGGGAGGGAGGGGCTGAGTAGAGGCTGACAGAGCAGCCATATTGAAAGTGACTCAGCTCAAACGTGGGAAATGTGAGAAAAGTTCATGTCAAACAAAAGCTTGTCACGGCCAGACGATTCGAGGTATTGACACATAAGAAGCACCGTGAGCGCCCTGAGGCTTCAGGCTACGCACACGTCGTTTCATTTTTCTGATAGGTGTAGAAATGAGCGCGATAGAGCGAATAGAAAACACTGAAAATTGAGGATTTTGAGGAAAAAGCGGCGGCCCTTTTAACATTGGAGTCAATGGGAGAAATTTCAGACTTTGGTCCCTTCAAGGGGGGACAGAGGCAAAACCGCACACAGCACAGGCATAACGGAGACATTTTCGGAAAGAGGACGAAAATGTCTACGTTTTTGGAAAAAATCATCGAGCTGGGATGAACGGTGTGGCCAGGAGGAGGTTTTGTTTGGCAAAAAAAAAATTAATTTTCTGCCTCCTCCCACTCTGAGTCAGAGTGCGCGGCAGACGCCGAAATCCTGTTGCGCTCACCTCCTTCTGACGATGATAGCGGCAAAAGTAAACATTCCACCGTAAAACTTTTTTGCCACCGAGAAAGTAGACAAAAATATCTACAAAATGAGACATTAAGCGTGTTTCTAGGTGACCGTATGCCTGAGCTACAAGGCTGTGAAAAGGAGGCAAATTCTCCTGTTTTTTCAGATCTTCCCCTGTTCTAAAAATAGAACGCCTGTCTTTTTGGTGTACCTAATGTAATGGCCCAAAAAAAATTCTTTTGCCTCTAGCGTCGCCATGGTTACGCGAAACGTTACCAAAAGTAATGCCGCTCTGCTCCCGAACGCCAGCTTTCCGACGGTGTAACTCGTTTGGGGCTACGCCTTACGGTTCGGGCCGCATTAATCGCACAAAAAGCGGAAGAATAAGATATACGGAAAAAGAAGAAGCGGAAGAAGTATAACTAAAGAACATGAAGATTAAGATGGCATGCTCTGAAGCAGAGCAGCCATTGACTGCTGCTTGGCAGCTGTCACTGGCTGCCCTGCTTTCAGGCCATGTCCATAATAATAGCTAAAGAACATGGAGAGTAAGATGGCATGCTCTGAAGCAGAGCAGCCATTGACTGCTGCTTGGCAGCTGTCACTGGCTGCCCTGCTTTCAGGCCATGTCCATAATGAGAGAGAGAATAAGCCATTTTAGACATAAATACCATTAGCATTGACAGCGTGCTTCTTGGTTTTCTTCAGTTTAAAGTGGTGGACACCTAGAGACCAAATGCTGTTGTTTGTGGTGAAAAAGAGACTCTCCATGCAATTCAAGCGCTTTATGGGCAACCATCAGTGAACATTCTCACAAGATCTGCTGTCGGTCACTCTCTACACAGTGAACCGAGGATGCTGCTGGTAACCTGCTGCTAGCAGATAACTTGAAACTAATGAGAAAGACATTCTATACATTGCTAAAGTGGTAAATGACTATATTAGCGGCAAATGTCAGGTTTTTGGTGCAATATCTCCATAGATGTATAGAGGCCCATTTCCAGCAACCATCACTCGTGTTGTAAAGGTGCAATGTGTTTGCTCGTTGTGTCAGAAGGCTAATGAATGATTAGAAAAGCCTCGTGCAATCATGCTAGCACAGCTGAAAACAGTTGAGCTGCTTAAAGAAGCTATAAAACCTCCCTTTGAGCAGGTTGACCGTCTGGAGCATCACTTTTGTGGGGTCGATTAAATGCTCAAAATGGCCAGAAAAAGACAGCTTTCACGTGAAACTCGACAGTCTATTCTTGTTCTTGGAAATGAAGGCTATTCCATGCGAGAAATTGCCAGCAATTTCTAAGTGACCCCAAACTTTTGAACGGTAGTGTATTTTTTTCTAATACAACCCTAATGAGGATAAGCGGCATAGAAAATGGATGGTTGGACATTCAACCACAAAACAGCCATCATTTACTAAGTCATATGTTTTTAAAAAAACGCTATACAGCGACAGCACGATGTTTGAGCCTTAATGTAGTGAGGGACGAACTGCATTCTATAAACTACTGATGGCATTGCCTTGCAAACATATATTCACAGAAAATGAAGATGGTCAGAACACAGTAAAAAAGATGATGGCATTGTTTTTCCATTTTTATTTTGAAACAACCCAATACTAATGTTAAAACCAATATTTGGTGGATTAATCACAGCTTTACTGTGTGTTGGCACACTCTCCACCACTCTTTCGCACTGCTGTTTGGTGACTTTATGCTGTTGCTGCAGAATTCACTGCTTTGTTTGATGGCTTGTGACCATGTGTTTGCAATGCAATTCACCAGACAACTGGAATGAAATGTCTGTCATACATGCATAGACGCTGAATTCAGAAAAAAAACAAAGTGGTCTCTTAAGATTTTTCCTGAACTGTTAGAACATCAACACCGGCTAGCATTTGTTACCCGTTGTGTTTTTAAAAAAAGCAGATGTAATATGTTTATTTTTCACAAATATGAATGCATAAAAATTGGCCAAATAAATTAACTGCCATCTGCTGCAGTCAATCACTGCTGACTCACATACTGTACATGTACAATTACAAATGCTTTGCTTCATCACCTTTACAACACAAAGCTGAAATGTAGGCTGTTTTCTCTTAAGTATTATATTTTTGCACGTAATTAGGTAAACAAAAGGGGAATATTTCCTTTTTTGTATTTGGCCTTCGTTGTAAAAAGTTTGGACACCTCTGTATTTCAGGGTAAATAGGTAGAAGTGATCATGTTGCTTGTTTCTACACACAGGACCCGTTTCCGCATAGAAATGAACAAAGCAGACAATGAAGCAGGCAACGCAGCTATTGACTCGCTCCTTAACTACGAGACTGTTAAGGTGGGATCACTTGCACACGCGCATACACACAAGTAAACACAAATGTACACACCTCTGTACACTATTTTCAGCTCCTTGTTTCACCCCTCCTCCCTTCATCTTATTTCTTTTTCTAATTTGGGAACAGTAGCTTTTAGTTACAGTATAGATGTAGTCAGTGTGATTACTAAAATGTAATTCTAACAAAGAGACTAGATTAGAACTTGACAAGATTTCTCGTTCAGAATTAACATGTCTCATGGGCACTAAGCCTAGGATGATCATAAATAAATTAATTAACTACACACAAAAGGAAAATGACCTCTCTAATTTTGTCGGCCTCAATATATCGCTGTGTGCATGCGCGTCTGTTTTCTTTGTCTCTTGCCTCCAAACAGACAAGAAAAGGGTTCACGCTGTGCGTTGGTTTCAGCACCTTAGCGCATTTATCCATAGAACAATGGCATTAACGGGGTGAGCCCTTTTTTCAGTCATGGAGCCTCTTTGTCTTGGGGTGGGTAGACTGGGCAGCATACACACAGTGTGATGAAGAGTGTAACATTGTAGAAATGAAAATAATAGATTTGCAATATAATGTCATACTTTTAATAGTATTTTTCCACTGTACTACTTTTATTAAAAGTAGTGTTAAAATCTTGACTTGTCTTTGCAGACCCAATCTCGTCTATATTGTCTCATCTTGTTCACTAATAAGCCATTTAAGGTGTGACTGGAACATTGCTTATACTGAATATAAACACATGCATGTGGTTAAATGGCTATCCTGTTAAAGACTCCTGTTGTATTTCATGAACAAATGTGGTCACACTTGTTAAAGTGCTATGCAAAGACTTGACCCAGATCACCTGAGTCTCTTCACACACTCTCACATAATTGGCCTTAAAGCCGAAATATTGATTGACTTCAGTGAGTGCTGACCAGAAAGTCAATGTCCTCTATTATCATCTCTGTATGTAATTGGGCGGTGATTAAATGATCAAATAATGATATTCTACAAACAGATGGCTCTTAAATGTTTTGGTAGAAGCCACAAGTGTAAGATTTTTATTTCAAATGTTCACATAGACTATAAAAGGCAAAAAAAAGAACATTATTTTTTATTATTTTTTGTCATGCCCCACCTGGGGTACTGCAACCCCCCACCCCCGCCGCCCCCCCTTCCCGAATTGAAATACTACTGAGACATATTCAAACATTTAGCTTTAGAAGCCAATGTATGACTTGCTGGCACTGGCATTCTGCATACAATCACCTGATTAACAAAACATATAAATAAAATGAGGGGACCTCCAAAAAGACAACAATTTAAGTGTATGAATTCAATTTGTAAAATGTACATATGACTGTTCAGTGTGTGTGATTCTTAAAAGAATAAGAAAAAGGCAAATAATTCACAGGGATGTACCTTTTCATAGACTTAACATATGGAATCACATGAGTGCCAAAATGAAAAGGAAATACATGTGGAAATATAAATATAATAATTTAATACAAAAATATACAATTGTAGTCATATTGTAATTCCATTTTGTCTTTGTTTTTTTCCATTTTATCATTGATTTTCCTCTTTTGTCTTTGTCTTTTCCATTTGCCTTTCCTCTTTGAGTTTACCGGTTGCCTGACGCTAATTGGAAAAAGCGGAAGCGGGTCACGGAGAGGAATTAACATCCTAATCACGCCACTATGCACATAGTTTGCGCAAATGACACGATGGAGTCCATAGCGATGCTGCTGACAGAAGCGGCTAACAGACTTGATGGGACTAGTCACCCTGGCAGAAGAACCCGTCTTTTGCTGTAGGTGGGTACATGAACAGACATTGCTTTTTCCATTTAGCGTCAGGCATCCGGTAACTGCGAAGAGGAATATGTATATTTTTGTATTATTGATTCTCGCTATATTTCCACATGTTTTTGTTTTAAATTGTGGCACTGTGATTCCATATTAATACAGTAACATTTAAAGCGTATGAAAGCTGCAAACATTGGTCACTTGATAGCTTCATCAGCTTATACTGTTTCCAAAAATGTATGACTTTTTAACACTGGGTTTTAAATTCTGTATATTATTAGATAGAAAGTGTGCATTTACTCTCAGTACCTACTGCCATTGGGACATGCAATGTGACACACCTGTCTCTTGTTAACCCGTGGAAAATGTTTGCCTAAAAGTATGTTATGCTTGGTATTCGTTGTCTGTTTAGGTGGAATGTACATTTAAATGTCTAATTGGGTTTGAATCTCTACGTGCCATAACTGTGTGGAGTTTGCATGTTCTCCCTGTGCATGGGTTTTCTCCAGGCAGTTTTTTCCACATTCCAAAACCATGCATTCTAGGTTAATTGGCGACTCTAAATTGTCCACAGGTATGAATGTGAGTGTGAATGGTTGTTTGTCTGTCCTGCGATTGACTGGCGACCAGTCCAGGTTGTATTCCGCCTCTCGAAGTCGGCTGGTATAGGCTCCAGCATACCCGCGACCCTGATGATGATAAGCGGCATACAAAATGGATGGATGGCAAAATGTCCAGTTGTCATATTTGGAGGTGTTCAAAATCACCATGTATATCACTAATGCTATTCGCTGGCACATACTGTGTATGGAATTTCCAATGTAATTTAGCATCGAGCTAGCACATTTGTTTGAATATATTTTCTTTATGTTGAGTGTGACAGGCATTGATTATTGTCTAATGTAAGTCATAATTTACATTCTTTATTTCTGTATGTTGAGTTTCTTTAGTGCTAAGTGCAAAGTAAAGGCTCTGAAATGGAGCTCAACTGGAGTATTTATCGAGAACCTGTCATCTCTCTGCTGGGCTAGCAGCGGGAGCCGAACAACATCGATGGTGAAATTGCTTCAAACCCCTTGCCCCTTCTTTTCATAGGCATTAATGAATAAAAAAGTCAATTACCTTGCTAGCTGCTCAAAGTAATGCTTATTTATATGCTACAATAGTTATATTAAATGTTGAATAAGTGGTGACAAAATCCTGGGTTGAAAAATAGAGGGAAGTCTGGGCTTCCCTGCATAGGCTGGTTCCCCTGCGACCTGACCTTGGATAAGCAGAAGAAAAAGATGGATGGATGGATGGATGGGAAAAAAAAGCTGAACAATGCAACCATAAAGCAACAATGAAATCTGAACTCTGTATATTGATTTAATCCGTTTTTTAGGGATTTGTTAGCAAATACCCTCATATCAGTTGTTACGATTTACTTGAAACTTTTTTTCTGGTTTGGATACACTGCATCTTTGCCTTGTTCTCTTTTAACACTGCTTTCCTGCATCCTCAATGTGCACACAAACAAAATCACCACGCTAGCAGGCTCCAGAGGCTTTTTGTTCATTGCTCCAGATATATTTTGGTTCTCATGTTATTTCCTTTGCTGTTACTTTGCGTACTGTTTTCCTTTTACATTTTGTTCTGTTATTTTGTGTCATCTATGTCAATGTGACCAAATTTAGCATCACTCTGAGCTGTGAGTGCATATGTAATTAGATCTCCGCCCACTCAGAAATCCGTTCCACTTTCACAAAGGGCTTGATGAGAAACCTGAACATGGTTTCTTGCACTGCTTCTGTCTGTTGTTCATGTGCTATATTCCCCTCTCTCTATTCAAACCCCCTCACTCAGATCCCTTGCTTTTCCCCCATATGCCAGTCTATGGTGCGTCCGTTGCTGCACAGCTGGTAGCTTGCAGATCGTCCGCTTTGGCAGAGCAGAGCAACAATAGTGCAACTAAACAAAGAGGAATGTTTGTCAGTTAGTGTATAATTGGCACCGGGGTGGAGGAGGAAGCTTGTTGTGGTTCTTGTTTATTTGCTGCATTTAAGTAGTGTGCTAGTAACAGATTGATCAGGCTTTTTTCATTAGTGGTATCTGTACTGTATGTCAAAATTAGTGCTGCTAGATCAGCACGTGAAAAAATCACCATTGGTAGGCGTTAAACTGCCGTAGATGTAAATACAGAGATTGAGAGAAAGAATATTCGGCTGTGATTCTTGCTCAACCTGAAAATGAAATCTGGATTTTGTCTTTTCTTTTCTGCCCTTCAATAATATTTGACTTCTCTAAAAGCTCTACGTCTGCAACACTCTATGGATTTAGTTCTATTACCTCCCTAATTTTCATTTCAGTGGGCAGGATGAAAACACCGACATGAAAAAGTGTTTTGGAGGCCAACAGAGACCCAGTCTACACTCAGAGCGGTCACTGAGAACAAATGTAGCCTTGATGTGGGCTGCGCTAAAATGTCTTTCTGCTTGACACTGCACCCCGTGGTTCCTTAACCTCTTACCCGAATCGCATTTTCTTCTTTTCTCGTTCTCCCTCCCTCAACATACACATTCATTTCATAATAAAGCCTTTGCCTGTCTACGGGTCAGTCTTATCTCCATATCTCTTTTTGCTTCCCATCTCAGTATTTCAACAATGAGAAGTATGAAGCTGAGCGGTATGATGGCTTCCTGAAAACGTATGAGTCATCGTCGTTAAAAACCACGTCCACGCTTGCAATGCTTAACTTCGGCCAAAGTGCCATCTTCAGTGTGGGCCTCACCAGCATCATGTTACTGGCCAGCAAGGGCATCGCAGCAGGTGAGTAAAACCGGAGTGGGTGTCAGGGTTTGTGTGCCTAGGATGTGACATGGACGTGTGGCATGGATGTTTCCATTTAGTTGACTTGACTGGCCGTGGGACAAAATAGCATCACATGTCACATTATCTCAATGTAAAGTATCAGTACATGAAATAACTGTTTTTCATGGAGGGAATACCATCTGGTACCACCAGCGAATGGCAAAACACGTACACTTATAAAAATGTCTATTTTTCACGCATGGCTCCCTGTTGACGTTTTCTGATTTTGGCCTAACATTCCCAATATATAGATTATTGCCTTTTTAAATAATTTTATTAGATTAGATCCAGGTGAAGAGCCCTGACCTTCTGATTTCATTGCCATTGTTCACTTGTGACAAAATCCTGTTTTAAGCCCTAAATATGCCTCACACACTTAGTAAATGCATTTAAAGTAATACTTCTGTAGCCCAACTACCTCTTGCATCTCAGCACAAAACCTGTTGTGTTCAATTGCCAACAAACAACGTGTGAAATCTGGACGCTTTACAAAAAAAGTTACAAATAAAGACATATTATTGACTTATGGTAAATGAGGTGTTTTTTGCAGGGAAACAATTGTCTGCTTCTGGAGACTAAGATTTGCTGAATTGTGAGGGGGATCCACTGTACACCATTCCTAAATATCGATACGGTCACTGTTCACTTTGCGCCCAATGACCTTTGTTTTTCAAGATAGTGTGAATTTCAGTGTATTCCATGTTCTGTCATTCAGTGTGTAGAATATTTCATGTTTGTTTTATATTATATACAGTTTGTGTGTGTGCATGTGTATTTTAGGGATGACATTGGCATTAAAATGTAATAATGGTAGATATCAGTATTCTTTTTTCCCGATAATGAAAACTGATTTAAAAAATGCTGCATCTAGGCCATGGCCACCCATATTTTCCACCACGCAAATTATGACCTCATCAAATAGTCGTCGAAGCGTGTAAACAACTCTATTTGGCTAGTAACAAGCTTGCTCACTCTGTACCTTACTAATGTTGTGGCATTAATCTTGTGATTTGCAATGACTGCAAAGCTGGTTGGTTATGCGAGGCAGAACAAAGACTTCTTCTTTCAATACTTCCAATTCCCGGGGCAAAAGGCATCAATCCAAAAATCAAATGCAGTGTATTGCACCAGATAACCAGCCTTTTTGTACCGTGCAAGACGCCGGATTCACCAAAGTTCCTCGAGCCACACTTTGCCATGCTCAATCACAACTATTTCTCAGACGTTTTACCATGTGGTACAATGTTGTTTGCAGTCATGCCGAGAAACTAATTGCTGATGCTGTATTTATTAGCTTCCATGTGTGTTAATTCCACGGCAGGAGATATGTGATATTGCACATATCTGTTTCGGTTGATATTTGGAAATTGAGAGTTGGACAATATCGTCATATCTGATATCGGCCAAAAAGCCAATATTGGACATCCCTAGTATTTATATATTTTTACACCACAGAGGTCAAAAGTAGAAAACATATATATATATATATATATATATTTAAATGTGCAAATAAAGCCAAACCTCGATTTTTTTAACCCACCCATTTTTGCATTATTTGATTTTTGACTAAAACTTGGTTCTCATTCAATGTCCCAGCTATTGTACAAAACACTGTGTTCCAAGTTATTATGCAAATACTGTATGATGTTAGTATAATAAACATAAAAAGTATTGGTTTTTCAATGAAATGCATGGATGGCAATTGTGTCTTGGGGCTCTTTGGATTACTGAGATCAATGTTTGTCATATTTAGTTTGCCAGATGAGCCCAATTAAATGAAAATTACTTAAAAATGATGTTCCAACGTCAGCATGATCATGGCACTGTGAAGACATTTGTGGCTGATTCAGACAACAACCGGGATTGTGTTGATAAAGGCATAATGAGAATTCAAAGCTGCTGGTGCCTCTGAAGTCCCATGAACCTCAAGATGTAAGATCCTTCAGAGGCTTGCAGTTAAGCATAAACTATTTGGCCACCCGTAACTAATACTCGCAAGCAGAAACAGATGCAGTCGGCCAACGAATACATGAAGATTCATTTTCAAACAATCTTGTTTACTGATGAGGGTCATGCAACCTTGGGTGGTCCAGATGGATGAAGTAGAGTATGGCCAGCATATCTCAGCAAGGAGGTGGCAGAGTCATGTTTTGGATCTGAATTATTGGGAGAGACCTGGCAGATCCTGAATGTAGAGTTTCTGACTGACCAATTTCTTGCATGGTACAATATGAGAACCGTAGCAACTGAAAAACCTGTAGCAAAATTAACTAATGCATGACAATGCACCATTTCATGATGCAAAGAATACCTCTTTGTCATTGCCTGCCATGGGCATAAAAGTAGAGAAACTCATGGTTTGGCCCCCATTTTTCTCCTGACCGTGACCCAATTGAGAACCTTTGGAGCATCGTCAAGCAAAAATCTATGATGGTGGGAGGCAGACCACAACGAAACAGCAGCCATGGCATTCTCTTCTGACATCTTGAATTCACAACCAAATTGTGAAGGTTGTATCAAAGAATGGATCTTATCTTAATGTGTACCTTGGCCTGTTAAAGTGTGAGTGATTGAAATAGCTTTTGCTTTCTGTAAATATGCTGCAAATTATGCTGCAAATTGAACAAATGATCATTTTTGGTCCATTTTTGGTTCTAGTGACATGCAGTGACTCTAGTGCATAATCACATGGAACAATGTAGGTCAAGGTCAAATTTATTTATATAGCACATTTCCAACAGGTCATCTCGCCAAAGTGCTGTAGAGCAGCCAATAAAACACAAAGCTACACAAACATAACCAACAATAAAAGTACAAAAAAAAATACACAACATTATCACTAATAAAACCATTAAAGCAGTAAAAACAGATTTTAGGTTTTATTTTTGGAAAAAATACTGTTGTCATTGTGAGGTTTGCTCAAAAATATTTAAATTGTACTCTAAAGGTTTATGACTTGAAAAATTTGTCTGTAATTTATATGGAATATTTAGCAAAATCAGAGAAAAATATTTGCATAATCGGTATGCAGTGTACAAAGTTGTTCAGGAAGAATGACCCGATTTCATGATGTATTGCTTCAGTTTTCAAGCATCTTTATGTAATGAACCGGCAGGAGCAAATACTGAGCAGAAATGGCAAAGAAAAGGGTATTTTGAATGGCAAGATTAGCGTCAAAGCCCTGGCAGATGGCTGTCTCAACAAGACCAAAGTTATTTGTGTCGCTGTGACTTGAGTAGTCGCCTTTGGGAGAAGTGAAAAGTTACTGGGGTACTGCCGGTATTGTTTTGTCATTTATACAGCAGTAGTTTACCAACTAGACACGGGTTTTTAGACACGGGCCGTCTCTCGCTTTGCTTTAAACTGCTAGCTAAAATTTAGATTTGGAACTGCTAGTTTTCGGCAAAGCCGATAAAACCTATTTTGGGGCGCAAGCTGATGCTATGCCATTGACCCTAGCATTATGGTAATCATACGTGCATTTTATCCATATAGTTTATCTAATTTAGTATTGTTTGTGCAAAACAATGACAGAAACAACATCAACCGCATTAAATGAATACAAAACCACCATTCGCCTGGAGTTTGCTGTTCAGAGAGGTTTTGTACCACAAATATACGCATTAGCACTCAATAAGGTCATCAAATCTTACCTTTATGCATTCCAATGTAGTATCAGCATTTGGCACATCAAATTGATGAAAGAAAAAGGGTTCAAATACAGTATAGTAGTCTTAGCGGTGCAGCTTGTGAGAACAAAGAAGTTGCGTTTAAGGATTGTCAAACAGTAGGACAAATCAGCACTCACACTAAACATGAAAAACGGGGGGATTTTTAACTGTATATTATTCTTTAATAAAAGAATAGGCCACATTTCCAATACTGATAACCCTTTACACAAATTTTAATATCGTTATTCTAGTTGCATATCCAAACATTTACCACAAAGACACTTACTATAGAGAGAAACTTTTAGACTTAGACAGACTTTATTGAACTACAAGGGAAATTTCTTGGTTACTGTAGCTCAGTTGTAGAAGAAAAAGACAAAACAATAAAAATATTTGCACATTTACAAATAGTGTATAAAAATATGGCTGCCTGTGATTAATTATGAGTTAACTATGGACAAAGTGCGATTAATAGTGTTTAAATATTTTAATTGATTGACAGCCCTTGTTAAAACCTATACTTAGATTGTGTACAAGTTTGCTATGCTCTAATTAGGAAACTATTCCATTTATAATGAAGGAATCGTACTCCACGGAAATTCACTATGGGGGTACAGTCGGGTTTGTAACTAGTTAATATGTATTTTAAATTGTTTTCTGCATGTAAAACTATAATTGTACTACATAAACTGTGTTTTGTGTTAACATGTTTTGGTGTCTTGAACAAATTGTCTTGAACAAAATGTGTTGGATTTGCATTGTCTCTGTTTAGAAAAAAGTTTAAAAAGTGAGTTTTAGTAATACCCTTAGAAACTGATGAATAACTTCACCGTATTGTGAAGTCTTTGGTATTTGTTATGAGAGAGGGATTATATGCATCCCATGTACACTATTATTGCTATTGTATTGTAGGTACAATGACGATGGGGGACCTGGTGATGGTCAACGGCCTCCTCTTTCAGCTCTCCCTGCCTCTGAACTTCCTGGGCACAGTGTACAGAGAGACCCGGCAGGCTCTTATAGACATGAACACGCTTTTCACGTTACTCAGCATCGACACAAAGATCAAGGTAACTTGTCAGAGTGACATACATTCCTTAAATTTCCCAAGAATGTTGAGTTTGTTCCCATTTGTTGACTTCTCAGCCTGTACACAATCACACTGAATATACTGTACAACCTAATTACAGTCATCCAGTGCTGCATCGCAGTTCAAACATTGCACCTTCACTCTATCGCGATTTTTCAAAAATTATTACAAACAAATGATTGCTGTTTTTTGGTTTAATATTGTGTATTGTTAGATTAAAAATGCATATTTAAGCACATTTACGTAGATGTGGCCTAAATTGAGCATTTGCATTTTTAAGCATAACCCTAATGAGGTATACAGGTATACGATAATAGAAACGGGATGGATGGAAAATTGGTAAATGAACAAAAATGCAAAGATAAGGCATTCTAAAGACGTGATCGAGTGTAACAGAGTGTGACTTGTGTGCGCCTTTTAAGTGTGCGATGTCAACTAGCTGGAGTTGACTAGGTACAAGAAGTGGGTTAGCCTTGAGTGGCCGACAGCAACTCCTGTGTGAATGTGTTCTCTGCTCGTTAATAAAGCAATTGAAATAATTCAGGAGTCTCCCCTTAACCATTAACAATGGCAGTAGAGTAGTATTCTACTCTGGTCTCTAGGTGTCAGTAAGGGTGCATTGATGATACAATAGCCACCAGGAAGTTCTTTGTCAATGCTGAGTCTGGCATATTTTATGTCTATTCTTATCTTATGGCTTATTTTATATTATTATGTTTACTATATTGGGTAATGCAAGTGTATATGTGACTAGAGGAGTGTTATTTTATGTCTACACGTCTCTGTTAATGGTAAAACCATATTTAGAATGTCACCATTTCTATGCTCTTACCAAAAAAATATATTTTAATATTAAATCCTACTTTGCGGCAATTCGCTTATTGCAGTTGGGTCTGCGAACGAACAAAGGACACCTGTTCCTGAAAATGTCGTGATTGATGGCGATGAACAAAAAAATGTCCACACCATTTGAAAACATATTTAAATGCCATTTTCATTCCCTCTTTTGTTTACTAACATATTGATGTTTGATACCGCGTGTTAGTCTGTTAGTGTTACTGCGTGCTTGTGTGGGTAGTGTAGTGTTTCTACTATTGCCACATCATTTTTAAGGCTGAATACAACTAAATGTGTGCATTTTTAAACAAGACCAACAATTTTAGAACATTATGATTATAGCATTGTTATGTTGAGGCTAACCATCCATCAATTTTCTATGCCGCTTATCCTCATAAGGGTTGCGGGTATGCTGGAGCCTATCCCAGCTGACTTCGGGCGGGAGGCGGGGTACACCCCAGACTGGTCGCCAGTCAATCGCAGGGCAGACATACATTCACACTCTAATGGAAAATGGAGAGTCGCCAATTAGTACCCGGAGAAAACTCATGCATGCACGGGGAGAACATGCAAACTCCACACAGAGATGCCCAACGGAGATTCGAACCCTGAACCTCCTGACTGTTAGGCCAATGTGCTACCCACCGTGCGGCTTGAGGCTAACCAAAGATAAATAAAATACGATTTTTGCGCAGTACTCCGCATCTTTCTTTCTTTTCGCCAACATCTTCATCAAAAGGGTTTGCTGTACAGAATTAGGTAGTTATCTGTTTCAGGAAAGGAAGTTCACTTCATGACCTCTTAATGACGCAGGGACTGCATTATTCATTAATAATCAAATTTTAATTTCTGACCTGGAAAATATCTGAATAACTGCAGCAAATGGCTTTGACTTTATTGTGGTACAAAATAGATGAAAATGCCTTATAATGTTTCATATTTTGAACGTTATTTTTAACACTGTGATTTCTGTAATGTTTCACTTTAAAATGTCAGCGGGAAAAAAAAATATTGTTAGGAAATGCCTTAGAGACAGATGCAGTCATCAAAAGAGCCACAGGTTCCCTACCCCTGCTGTTTAAAGTCATGCACAAACAGTTTAATAAAGAAATTGATCTGGGCTGCGAAGTTGTATAAGGAGAAAAGGAATAGAGCGATTACATGTGAAACGGTGTGTGGTCCCTTTTGATAAAGTAAATGATACTTTTGGGTGACGACCGTCTATTTTCAGTCATCTTGACAAATCTTCGACAATTCTGCAAGGTGCTTGAATTTGATCTTGAAAAAGGTATGGACACTGAAAACCCTTTTCAAGCGTGCAAGAAATAGTCAAGATTTGGTTTGACCAGACCCTCTTCTTCTAAAAGGCTGTCCGTTATTTTTACAAAACAAGCTTGGAGCCCATCTCGTGCTGGAGGAGTCCACTTAAGTGCAAATGTGTGCCTGCTGCCTGATGGTCTGAATGCTATTGCGGTGTCCGGCCTGTAATTACAGCTGCAAAATGATTGTCACTTGTTATTTTTCACTCATCGGTAATACTGCTCTCAATTGTGATTCTCCAGGGAATGGTGCAGCCCAGCAGGCCATTATTGAGTGAACGCATTATGCATTCTTTGAAACATTTGCATTATGTACTTAAAATGATCTACCCCACCACAAAATAAATTATTTGGGCATTTCTCCATGTGGGAGGGGTGAAGTTATCTCTTTTTACTAATGGATAGTGAGTTGTTTGTATTAATTGGCAGAGGTGGATTGTGCTGCCATTCTTGTTGTTTTCACAATCTAGCTACCAACAGGCTTGGCTTTATTTTCCAACCGAAAAGATTTAAGTCCAGGCTGAGCATGGTACTTTTTGCCTTGGCTACACAGCTTATATTGCTATTAAATTGTGCAGAACAGGCTTTCAGCCTTTGTGTAAGGAAAGTGCTTTATTGGGTCTGACCTTGGCTTTTTCTCACCACTATGCTGAGATTTCAGCTCGTTGTGTACTGAAGGTTTTCATGCGTATTGATTTGCCAGTCATCACAAAGTGTGAAGAAGGACTACTAACATTTTCTACCGTGTTTTTTCTTCTCCTTCATTATCAGTCACTTTTTGGAGTTGTGTTGCATCTTACCAGACCTTGTGTGCCAGACGCTGTTTTTTATTTGTTTCCCATCGCTGTCCATTTCATTCAGTCAATTTGGTCATTTGTATTGCTGCAGGAGAAGGATCTGGCACCGCCTTTAACCATCACACCACGAGAGGCAACCATTCGCTTTGAAGATGTGTATTTTGAATACCTGGAAGGCCAGAAAGTCCTGAATGGGGTGACCTTTGAGGTGCCTGCTGGGAAGAAGGTAGCCATAGTCGGTGGCAGCGGGTCCGGGTAGGTTCAGTTTAGCAGGAATACAGACAGATCTCCCAATTGTAAATGCTGACAGTCTTATCACTCGCTGTCATCAGTGGTGTGTGAGGATGCCGCCGGCAGACAGTATGATGCTGATGATTGGTCCCATTTCTGCTTTCAGGAAGAGCACTGTTGTGCGGCTCTTGTTTCGCTTCTATGAGCCCCAGCGGGGGAACATTTACATCGCGGGGCAGAACATCCGAGACGTCAGCCTTGAGAGCTTGAGGAAGGCTTTGGGGGTCGTGCCTCAGGTCTGTGACGCACCAGTACAACACAATAATGTAATATTTATTCTTTTGTGTGTGTTTTGCCCACAATAGTGTATTAGTAATCAAGAGCAGCATGAGAAATAATCTGAATTCCAGAGACCTTTTCCTTGCAATTATATTTTCCTAGCAATAAGCTCACAGGCTAATCTGAACAGATGGTACAGTGTTTTTGTCATCGCATACTACTCTTTCTCCCTCCTACCTTTGTCTTTGTATCAACGGCACTCTGTTCCCATCTCTGCAGCAATGGAAATATTCTTTGAAGCCTTTTTTTTAACCCCCCCCCCCTATATGTTGTCAGGATGCCGTTCTGTTCCACAACACCATTTTCTACAACCTGCAGTACGGAAACATCAACGCTACACCAGAAGATGTTTACCAAGTAGCTCGTCTTGCAGGCATCCATGACGCTATCCTTAGGATGCCACATGGCTATGACACCCAAGTTGGGGAGCGAGGCCTCAAGCTGTCAGGTTTGCTACAGTATAATGACTCCACAATCACCTTAGAAACATCTAATTACATTTTCTTCTACACTGAAAAATTTATATCTAAGGATATGGCAACCAGAAGTTAGGACCAAACTTTTGACAACAATTCACTATGAATATTTATGTCAATATTGTGTTAAGCCACATTGCAAGCTATTGTGTTCCCACTGTAATCAGTTCTAAATGTATTAGAATATTAGTACTAGTTTATTTTTTTCCTGCCCAGGAAGGTGAGGAAGAAAATCATAAATACCATAAATCCATCCTAAACTCGCAGCTTTAAATTACCAACATGTACACATTTTTTTGTACATGTCATGCATTTTTACCCTTGAATATGCTTGTCCACGTGGCTGCTCTCCCGGTATGTGTTTTGGTTCATTGTGCTAGTTTTTGTTGTTAATGTTCGATTTGATCATCTGGGAGTACATTATTTCCTGTCTGTATAACACTTCAGCCTACTTCCACAAACTCATTTGCTTCCAATTTCGGCTCTGTGTTTGCAATAAAAATGACTGTTGTAATGATCGATTCCGGACGATAAACAGGTACTTTTTTCACACAATGTGGCTAAATTATTGTGAAAAGAACAACGGTTCCCATCATGTTGATATTCACGTCGAAGTCCGTGGTGTGGACCAACAATTTCATTTCAATTTCAAGTCATTGTGTTGTTATGACAGACTATACGTTCAATGATAGCTAATGTTGGTAGCAAAACTTTGCCAAATTGCTGTGTGCATGTGTTGCGTTGGGTGTAGTTTGCCGCAACAGAGAAGTTTTACGTTTTTTGAGGGATAGCAGCCGCATGAAGTACCTTCCTCAATGCAGACATCATCTTTTACTGCTTGGCGATAACTTTTCCTACTCACTACTGTTCCCAAGTGTGCAAAGCAAGGTCCATAAAAGGATGCTGGACTAGCTCAGTATGGAAGAACAAACACTGGGGATACTCAAATATGTTTTGCATGCCTTCTCAGAAATCCCTTCAGACACACACTCCTTGTCGAAGGTTTTCTACTGCAAAGACATGACCAAGTTCATATTTTCTTTACATTTCATTTTCACAGTAAATCAGTGCTTCTCAAATAGTGGGGCGGGCCCCCCTTGGTGGGGCGTGGTGAACTGTCGAGAGGGCGTGAGAAGCTGGGAGTACTTTCAGTGTTAGTGCAGACCTGCCAAAATTTCCAAATTTATCATACTCAACATGCAATTTGATTCCTAAACACGCTTGTATGCTTCACAGCTCTCCATTTTGTTGCATTTTCCCAGGTTTCAGTTTCAAGTTCAGTATGTACAGTGCAGATAAAAAAATAGATATTATCAGTTTCTCAATAATATTTCAAATCGGGGCGCCGTGAAAACATTTCTGTCCCTGGCTGACAGAAAATAACTGAGAATCACTGCTGTAAGTGTAATATTGAGGACCAAAAACCTTTGTCCATATCGTGTACTTCATATTTGTTAGGTTAATATTAGTATGTCAGGTTAACAATAAGCTGTTGTCATGTAAAAGTGGTGGTCGTCTAGGCTTCAAGCTGCTGCCACTGTTTTATGTCTGCTAAAAGCTGCTTGCATTTAAAAGGCCACACACAGCTTGTATGCAACAAAGACTGAGTCAGACACACAGGCATAGTCTCCTGCTGATTTCTTCTTCACAATTAAATAAACGTCCCCTTGTGCCGTCATGCAGAATTGTTACTGCGGTGCATTTTTCTCTCCGTTTGAGGTGATTATCTGATGAGGGCAGGGAGGGACCTTTCACTCCTAATTTCATACCCTCCTCCAAAGGCCTGTTGGCTTTGTTTTGTGACTGTCCACTGTTTGGTTTCAGGTGGGGAGAAGCAGCGTGTTGCCATTGCCCGTGCAATACTGAAGAATCCGCCCATTCTCCTGTATGACGAGGCCACGTCATCTCTGGACTCCATCACCGAAGAGGTGCAGGCCTACACATTTAGCAGAACAAACACCCGCTCACCTGCTAAAGGTGTATGCGACGATTCCACTCCATCCTGTAGTACTGCGACTTGCAGCCCCTTTCATTCACATGCCACCGCGCTTAGTTCCCCCTTGCCAGTTTCTCCCTGTTAAGCTCCAGCTCAGCTAATACCTAGCACCCCCCTGCCCCCTGTCTTTGTAAATGTTACATTTAATGAGAAAGTTCAGCACACCATCCTTGAACTTCAG
The DNA here is from genome assembly GCA_024372805.1 of Oostethus manadensis. Lineage (NCBI taxonomy): Eukaryota > Metazoa > Chordata > Actinopteri > Syngnathiformes > Syngnathidae > Oostethus > Oostethus manadensis. The sequence continues at coordinate 1,543,783 of QODF01000001.1, forward strand.
AGAAAGAGCGCTGGCATAGATGACGTTAATTAAGATTTCCTGTTGATGCGTGTTTCTAAATTAACACATGTAAACATCGCAGCGAGAGGTATATGAGGGCGGACGTTGACTTCTATTCTTTGTCAAACCACACCTTGCTGTTTAATTTCATCTTTATCTTGTCAGTCATCTGATTCTTGAGGTCCTCCATTATTGCAAACTTTTTGGATTAGTCCATGTTCTTGGCAAGCCTTAAAAAAACAATGCTGTCCTTTGTTCTTGCGGGCTTCTAGAACATCCTGAGCTCAATGAAGGAGATGGTGAAGGAAAGGACGTCGGTATTCATCGCCCACAGACTTTCCACAGTCGTCGACGCGGACGAGATTATAGTGCTGAGTGAGGTACAAATTCTACAACTTGATGTTTGCTTTATCCCTATTCCAATCAACAAATAATAGAAGATAGGTTCCGTTGCACAAAACAAATACAACTTTACGAGGGTTTAGAATGCAAGGTCAGAGATGCTCTCTATGAATAACCTGTCCAATTACAGTAGGTGATTTAGCACCATCAGCCTACCCTCAAATGACCTTCTGTTTATGTCTGTCAGCAAATGTTGTTTTGGGTGTGCTTTCTTACATTCACCGGGATACATCAGCTACAATATGTATTTTTGTTTACTGCGGTCACATTTTGCCTTTTTAATAGCATTAAGGATCCTTAACATTGGTTTAAAAAAACGTTTTCTTTATATGGTTTTATAAACCCTTAACAAAGAAACAATTGTGGATTCATCCACTTGCATTTAAGAAGGCATAAGATACATCTCTGCTGAGATACATTGGTTTTGTCTGTAAGCCAGTTTGCCCAACTCAAATGTGGATAGAAGCGATCTTCTTTTAGCCGTCTAAAAAATGAAAAAGATATCATAATTTCCAGTGTATATGCCGCTACTTCTTTTCTCAGAACCCTGCATCTTTAGACAGTGATGCGGTTAATTTATGACTAAAAACTGCATTTCCCATAAGTGCAGTTTCATGAAGTAATGCCACGAACGTGTAAAGTGGAAGCTAATATCACGTCATATGCAGCGATCTCGGATGCATCTCAAGAAAGTTTGACCAAGTGTAGAATCACAGCCTCTCTTTGGGCTGCTCAAACCTCCAGCTGTCCACCATCACCAGCGGGGTTTGAAACCCGAGCTGTAACGAAGCCCGTGATGAAAAAGATACCCTTGAGCTAAATGGCTCATTTGCCTCGAGACAATAGTGATTCCTAACAGTGACAACACAAGAGAGGGTGAGAGTGAGACTGACAAAAATGTGTGATGAAAAAATTGTGATGCAGAAGACGACGACTTTAGTGGTTTTAGTTCCCAGGATAAAGATGAGGACGGCGATTAATGACATTTCTGTCAGGTTTTGACTTACCTAACCATGTTACATGCACTCTTTAGCACTGTTTGAAAAACAGCATTTATTTCATAAAAAGTTGTAATATTATTTATTTAATTTTAAAAAGCTTTCTGTGTGGCATATTTCTCCCGTGCTACGACCTGGACTTCTGCGGCTTGTAAACATTTTTTTCTCTTTAAATTAGGAGGGTGCGCCTTACATGCCAGTACGTCAGTACTCTCACTCTCACACACACCTGAAGTGTGTGTGTCTTTCTCGTGCTGCTGGTACATAGTAATAGAAATAGCCCAGGTGAGTTTTAAAATGCTTCAGTATGTTAAAGGTTGTATTTGAAATCACTTGGTGGTCTTAAAAGTGAGCCTTATGTGAGACGTATCAGCAGCCAAGTGACATTTTCCATCAGCGCTGCGAGTGGCGATGAAATAAGAGGCTCTATTGAAGTGCTCCGAGTGCGCACGTGTGCTTCCGTGTTTCCAGAGTCAGATGGCGGGGATCAGAGGGTCGTGGAGAGGAGCCATATTTAGCGTCTGATGTCGCCACAGCGTTTGCTGGTGTTGCCGGCAAGGGACTGCCGCGGGTGCTCATTAAAAAAGTGCACGAGTGCATCTCGGGTGCAGTAAAGATAATACCAACACCTCTGCATGCTCATGGGAGGTGGGGGGAAGGGGCGCCTTCGTTTGTGTTGGACTGTGTGGGAGGCGTGTGTGTTTGTGGTGTGTGTTTGTGAGTCAGTGTTTTTGTGTGAGAAATGCAACAGTTGTTCAGGAGGCGTTAGGGATCCTAGAGGGGGGAGAGAGTGTGGTCAGTGTTGGTGGTCATGAAGAAATGATTGTGTTCATTGCTCCATCTTTGCAGTATCATGTGTGTTTGCAGCCATTTTTCTCCCCGTGCAAACTTGGGTTCCATTTTGTTTTGACGGGGCAGGGTAAAGTGAAAGAGCGAGGCAACCACGAAATGCTCCTCAGCACCCCGGGCAGCTTGTACGCCGACCTGTGGAACACCCAGAACAGCAAAATCCTGAACAGCAGCAAGAACTCGACCCAGCTGCCGCCCGAGCGCCTCTCCCAAAAGGAGGAGGAGAGGAAAAAACTGCAGGAGGAGATCCTCAACAGTGTGAAGGGCTGCGGGAACTGCTCCTGCTGAGAGAAGCTGCCACCTCCAAATCTCATCATCATCCACACACAGATGGCCCAAGCTGGAGTCCCCGATCTGTGAGGTATTTGAGGAGTGAAAGTGGGGGATGGATCCCCTTTACGCACGCCAGCCAAGCCCCCACCGGCATGGCGATGCTTTCTCCCCCTGCTTTTCCCTTCTCATCTGAATAAAGGCTATTGCCAGCCAAGCTGAGGAGGAGCTGAACAGACAGGGTGTACTAAGCGCTGGATGGCATCCAAAGCTTCTATATGTCAGTTTCCTCAGCTGAAGCGAAAAATAAGAGACCTTGTATATCACATACGTGCACGCTAGACATCTGCTGTACAACATGGTCGCTCTGCCTTCCCCGTCTTCACTTTGGACATCGGGTTTATTGACATCTTCCTTCACACTGGAAACAGAAGAGAGTAATGATGTACACATGCCTTGGTTCTGACACACTTTGTACAGTTTTTTAAAAGATTATTTACAAAATGAATTTAACTTTTAATAAAAGACTGTATATATTAATGACTTTGAGTTGCAAAGGTTGACTCACTAAACTTCATTCCCAGTGGTTGAGCACAGTCACACTTCAAATGTCAGCAGACTTGATTGAAATGTTAAATTGGGCCTATTATCCTTTTATAACGCAACTTTAGGTGAATATCTGGAGTCACGAGCACAGTATCCCCACAGCCCCCCCCTAGTGAATTGGCAGAATGTCAGTGACGATTTGGTGTAAAAATAACACCCCAGGAATGTCTAATAAATCATGAATGGTTTTCACCGCAGTAGGAGCCGCTTTCCGAGGCTGCCTTCGAGAACATCATATTGTTTAGCCACGACTCAGCTATTGTGGTGAGAGTCGTCTTTGTCATTTTAACTACTATTTACATGATGTTGATCAGAAAGCACTGAAGGTGACGTCATGTATGGCCTCCTTTTTACAGGACTTGCTTTGTGATATGCACATTTTGTTTGAATCCCTGCTTGTATTGTGAGCATAAATAAAAAAAATTTAATTCCGTCTTGCTTTTCTGATTTCTGTCAGCAGTTTACTAACTTTAAGGGAGAGATTAACATCATGCACTATTAACCCTTACATTTTATTGCTGAAAGCTGATAGAATTTTTTCCATTTTTCCATCATTCATAATCCTTATGTGAGACTTGAACACGCATGTTGTTTGCGAGGCAGCTGGCAATGCATGTAGCGTGTAGCTCTCTCAAGAAAACTCCAACAATGTTCAACATTATCTATGCGGCTTATCCTCATTAGGGGTGCTGGAGCCTATCCCAGCTGACTTCGGGTGGGAGGCGAGGTACACCCTGGACTGGTCGCAGGGCAGACCATTCACATTCACACCAATAGACAATTTAGAGTCGCCAAAACAACCTAGCATGCATGTTTTTTGGAATGTGGGAGGAAACCGGCAAACTCCACACAGAGATCCCCAACGGAGATTCGAACCCAGATCTTCCAAATCTCCTGACTCTGTGGCCAACCACTCGACCACCACACGACCCCCATCAATGTTCTATTTAGTCCAATGCGGTTCATTAGGTCCACCATTCAAACGTTCCATCAGTCATGTATGGAAAAACTAGTTCATTCTGGTCTGTAAATAGGAATCTTCCATTTACAGAGACATTGTTATTGCTAACTATTAAAGAACTACTTTTCTTGCGTAGTGACACAGCACCTAATGCCAGTCCCGAGAGGTAACGGGCCCACTCCAAAACAATGCAAATGTGTACTGACTGGGAAACAAATAGACAGCTAAATTTTCTACAACGTATTAGTTCATATTCCGTATTGTGTTTGTACACAGCTCGATTGGACTGTGTATATAGCTGTGATATCAAGCACAATGTGCTCCGTGTATCAGAATCAATATCGTGGCGGCTTACTCGATGGACTGTTGTCTATCTGGTCCAGCTGGCCTAGAGCGTCTTTTCCAGTTATTTTGGGGAGGTGGAAAAACGTTTGTACCACTGCATCGCTAACAAATCTTCCATTGTTGTGATGCAGTCTCATGCAGCCATGTCGTCCTCACCATACTCCTGAAGGCTTTCCATCGTTGGGCAGCAGAAACACTCTCGCCACGTTTTAAGTCATGCCGGTTTTGACTTTTTGGCCCCCGTCTGCACCAAACTTTCACCTTTCTTTTTGCCCGCTCAGCTTCTAAAACTTGGAGCTCATCCTCCGTATATTCAAGCTCAAAAAGATAATGTTCTGGATCCTCATTTGTCCAACAGTAGTTGTCGGCGGCGGTGGCAGCTGTCACAGAGTTTGCCATGATTAGCAAACAGACAAGTGCTTCCTATGCAGCTTTTGTTAGTTGTTGTGGGCTCTGTGAACTCAATGAACCCAGGAAAAAGTTGCAGTAATGCTTAAAATGACCAAAATACTGCACAGTCTTACATGTTATCATGAATCTACCTATTGCTGCAGGGTCACAGCATGCATATAACACATTAAAAGTTTGTTGGAGCTTTTTAAAGGGTCTTACAGTCAATTTAGTTGTGTCCCATTACATGTATGTATTAACTAAAACACTAAAACAGCTGTAGCTGTTTTTCTCTCTTTAGAACGCACAGAAATGTGTGTCACATAAGGAATGTGGATGATGGGAAACATTTTTTGTAAAAAGTGCATTTTTTTCCCACAACTACCGGTCGAAAAGACACAAAAAATGCCACATCTTCCCAAAAACGGCTCTATTTTTTTGCTCCCTCGAGTGAGTTTAACTGGAGATGCTGGAAAATGGCTTTTTACTCATATTGTTCACCACTTCAGACATCACCTGATTGGGATATTGGCAGCAGCTCGTGCCACAAATGAATTCCAGGTAATAGCTTGTGTTTATCATTTCACAGACAAACACTGTTTGTGCAAAATAAGACAAATGCAATGGAAGTTACAGAAAAAGTGCCAGATTTATATAAAACAAAACAAAAAATCAACTAAAATAAAATTAGTAAGTAAAGCAAGTAAAAAATAACTTAAAAATATAAAATCTTATGCCATCATATTTTATCCATCTATTTTGGATGGGTGGCCTGAGCCAATGCCAGGTGTCCTTTATTATTAATATGGTAGCCTACCCACGTCATTGAGAGGTCAGGAAGTAAATTTCCCTCCCCCTTCCGTCAAATAGTCAACTAGCTAATTCTGCAAACTCTTTTCACAAAGAAGATGGCCAAAAGAAAGAAAGATTGGGAGTTTGGTGCAAAACCATGCAGCACCAGAAGTTGCATTAATGGTAAAAATTATTAGCTTTATTATTGGTGAGCTTCAGTCTTTGCAAGGTGGTGTGTTGTGTTCGTCTAGCTGACAAAATTTTTTAAAACACACACTTTTGCGTCAACTTTTTCTTAGTACATTATGCCTGGTTGGAGTTTTCCATTTTTGCTGAGTATTTTTGTTTATGTTATTTCTACCGTGTACCACAGACATGTCTCCTGTTAGTCAAAGGCTGGGCTGCACGCTTGTGGAGTTGTTCTGCGTGCTTCCGCACCTTGCCTTTTGCAGCAGTGGTTCTTGCACACATGAAGGTGCCCGGCCCGTCTGGATTTCTGCCCCCGCAGTGAATAATTTGCCTTTCGCAGCCGCTTGTATTTAATTACAAAGTAAATACATTTCCTGTCTTCATTTTTAATGCGTACCGCGTGGGAATTTGGAGCAGAGTTGCGATGCATACTGCCGCCTAACAGGTATTGCCAAATCCATTTGTGGCAGGCTGGACTGGTTCTGGCAACCAAAGTTTTTTGTATCGACTGTCACTGTGATTTGAGTTCTAACTGATTACGTCGCTTACCAGAGAAGCAAGAACTTCCTGCACGTTTATTTATGCAGTGGTATCCTGGTATGCGAGTGTCTTAACTAACGAGGGTGTTTGAGACGGGCGCCCTCTCTCGGCTGATTTTCTGCTTTGAATTGCAAGCTAAATTTTGGGTTACGAGCTGCTTTTTAACGACAGGCATAGCCGAGGACAGCTATTCGGGGTCTTGTGTGAATGAGACTAGGGCCGAAGTCGAGAATGGATTAGCAGTTTAGCAGCCTAACATAGCAGTGGACTGGCTGGTCACTGGGAACACATTTTCGTAGGTAATTTATCTTATTTATTGTGTATTGTGTAAAACTATACTAAAGTAAAAGTACAAAACAAATACAGACCCACTATCCACCAGTACGAGCCTGGACTTTGCTTTTCAGAGAGGTTGTGTACCACAAATATGCACATTAGCACTCAATAACGACATTAGCGCTTATCTTTATGTGTTCCCACAAAGTATCAGCATATGGGAGCAAATATTAGATGAAAGAAAAAAGGGTTAAAAAAAATACAGTATAGTAGTCTATCTGCACAACATGACAAGGTGGCTTCAAGGACCGTCCAACAAAGTGGGACAAATTAATGCTTGCGTTAAACATTCAAAAACTGGGGGATTACATTATTGTACATTATTTTGTAAAAAAAAATAATGGCTCGTATTTCCAAAATTGATAACCCTTTACATAAAATTTGATGGGGTTATTGTTGAAGCTGCGTATGGAATTGTTTACAACCAAGAGATTTATATCCCTACTTTTTATAGATGAAAATGTATTTCTATCTGCGATTGAATGCAGTTATTAAGTTAACTATGGACACAATTCTTTGTGATTATTTATATACAGCGTATACTGTATATACATATATATTTATTTTAAATACATATTTAGGCCGCACGGTGGCTGAGTGGTTAGCACATTGGCCACACAGTCAGGAGATCTGGAAGACCTGGGTTCAAATCTCTGTTGGGCATCTCTGTGTGGAGTTTGCATGTTCTCTTTGTGTGTGTGGGTTTTCTCTGGGTACTCCGGTTTCCTCCCACATTCCAAAAACATGCATGTTAGGTTAATTGGCGACTCTAAATTGTCCATAGGTATGAATGTGAGTGTGAATGTTTGTTTGTCTATATGTGCCCTGCCATTGACTGGCGACCAGTCCAGGGTGTACCCCGCCTCCCGCCCAAAGTCTGCTGGGATAGGCTCCAGCATCCCCGTGACCCTAATGAGGATAAGCGGTATAGAAAATGAATGAATGGTCTCTCTTAGTCCACGTGTCATCCCTCTACAAAGTTTGGTGGAATTGAAGTATTTACTGTAATCCCGCTAAGTACAGTATATGTTTGTTGTAAATATTTGAGCTGTGTCAAAAGCAATGGATGGATGGATGATATTGGCATAAAAATGTAATCGGTCAACTTTAGGGCAGTGTTTCCCCAACTTTTTTTTTTTGCCAAAATACTGATATTGACCGATTGTATGTATTTGTATGCCAATTTCGGGGCAATGGCAATATTGATATTTTTAACTAGATAGCAAAATTATTTGATCTATTTACTGGCCCCCCGGCAAAATTACTTGACCTATTTACTGGCCCCCCGTTAGTCAGGGGCCCCTGGAATTCCCCCCCCCCCCCTTTACGGCGCCCCTGCATTGGCACATTTCATCAGGGTATCACGTCTATGGATCAGACAGGTAAAGGTCACTTGCGATCAATGAGTTTGAAAAAGTGAATATGACTTCACCAGTCGTAGACACGAAGAAATGAAACGCATACTCGTGGCGAGAAGAGTGTTTTGGGATGAGTTATTGATTGATTGGATTTGATGTAATCTGGAGGTTCGTTGTCTTGCGGACAAAGTGTCAGTGGATCTTTCTTTAATAATTGAACGAAATAAAAAGTAGCATTCAAGTAAAATGTCAAACCTGAGCAAGATGAGACGCCGCGTGACGGATGAAAGTCGACTTTGATTAGCGTCTCCCTTTAAAGGAATCCGACTGGATGATGCCTGGATGCTTCTCCTTTCATGCGTCTGATGTCCAGCCGTATGAGCTGATGTTAATGACAGCCTTCTAATCGACCCAGGAAGAGATTATGAGACACTTCATTAGCGGCTCCCAACAGTGGCTGCCCCTAAAAGGTTACCGGCTAATTATTCACTATGATCCGCTCCGTTTTTGTGTGTGTTTGATTTGCTGAAGGACATAACACGCTGTTGTATTGACGTTGTCAGCGAGCTTGTCAGGGTGGCGTTCGCTTTCTGGTTACGTCGGAGGACCCGTTGTTTAATGGAGCCTTATTTCTCGTTGTCTGCATTTGGCGTGGAGGTAATGAGGGAGCCGGCTCTGCTTAGCATGCGGCTTTCTGCAAGACGGCCAAATAAAAAGGGCCTCATCACCGTGACCTTCTGCCGGAGCCCAGATTTCCAAATGCGTTCCTGCAGACAGGATGATATCCTCCCCGTTGATCCCATCTTTCTGTCAATACAGCACTAATCATTGCGCTGTTGCCCCGTGTGATGATTCATGGATGGATTTGATGCGTAAACATTCCCAAAGAGGGGCATCCCATCTCCCATAAAACCCATTTAGACGTGATAAACATGCGCGGCCCCTCTTCCACCTGTTGCCAACGTCTTCTTTCCGCTCCTACGTGGAGGTGACCCTGTGCCGCCCGCACCCATCCCTCATCGGTGCAACTACTCTGTGGCCAAGGGTGTCTCGGCCGTGATAAATATGCATCAGTGCCTCACAGAAGATGTAGTTATTTCCACTGTTTTGTGTGGGAGTGTAAATTTATGTGCGTAATCCGTGCACATGATATCAGTGCTCCTAGTCAGGATGAGAATGAATATTCACACACGGATGCACATGCAGGGATGATCCTGCTAAAGTCAAATACGGATATAGTGATGGGGTGTGTGCGTGTGTGTGTGGGGGGGGGGCATTGTGCTGCAGATGATGCAACCTCTGAGCAGAAGCAGGATGATGCGGGTCATGCATTTATCATCTAAAGAAAAATCAGTGCTGAGCAATATAGCAGAATATACTGTAAAAAACACCAGCGGGCATACTTGAGGTATGGCGTGTAATATGTCACGAAAACTGCCCAATCAAGTCCTTACCGTATGCATATGTTCCTTAAAATACCAAAAATACCAGCGTGAATGGCAAAGTGGACACCAAGTATCTGTTTTTTTTTAGTGTATTTTTTGTCTGGATCCCGGTACTGAACATACAAGTATGTACTGTATGTCTAACCGGTATTTTAGTTTGAAGTCAATCCATTCAGTTCAAATGGAAATAATAAGAACTTGTCCGTCACAGCAGGAGTGCCCAAACAACTTTCCTGCCCAGTGACAATGAAAATGGAAAATATTAAGTGAGAATTTTTTGTAATTAAAAAAAAAAAAAGACATTACACTTTATGTAAATGAATATCAATTTTAAAATTAGGGGGAAATAATTTTGTTCAAAAATGTATATACATTTAGAAATCCCACAGTTTTTGCATGTTTATGTTGTTTGTTGCGAGCGGCAACCTGTCCCACCCGTTTGACGGTCCTTGAACACGCCGTCTAACTTTTTCCCGCGCTGCACAAATAGGCTACCGTACTATATTTTCCTTCCTCATCTTATATTTGAATATATTCTATATGAATGCTGATACTATATGGGAATGCATAAAGATAAGGTTTGATGAGTGCTAATTTGTCTGGTTCACAACCCCATCATGACATATTACATTCACAACAAACTCCAGGCTCATACTGATGGACGCTGGCTGTGTATTCATTTTGTGCTTTTAATTTGATGATGTTCCTGTCTACACAATACGTAATAAATTAATGGCATTTGAGTGCTATAAACAGCTATAAATCATACTACAAACAGGGTCAAACTTTCACCATCTTTTAGGGCAGGGGTTTTCAAACTGGGGGACGCGCCCCCTAGGGGGGCCCGGCGTTATGAAAGGGGGGGATGCGGGGCTACCACAAACACGTTTCGTTTTTACCGTATTTACTATCTCCAAATGGGAGGCGCTGCAAAAAAAAGTGGACCACTGATTTGGGGAGGTTTTACACTTTCACTTGGTCCGTTCGAAACAGACTTTATCTAGTCTGTACGGTTATCCTGGGTGAAGTGTGAACGCAGCCCACCCGGATCCAACGGGGGGCTCGAGATTCCCCGTGAGGTGGGTCTCGTTGGCCCGCCAGCGGACTTTAGTGCTGAGTGAAACAATTGTTTAAAAAAACGGGAGTTAAATGTGAGTCCAGAAGCGTAAATGCGGCGGCTCAACATGACGCGGCCGTTTTCATCAAAGGGAAGTCTTGCTCGTTAAAGTTCGCCATCTTTTTGCAGGACAACTCCAGGAACCTTTTTGACATTTTGATATAATTTGTATTCTCTTCGTTGCATTTCAGCTGATTAAATGTCAGCTGGTAAAAAACGTGCCAGAGAAAGAAATGTCGTACGAATGCATAAGACCCGGAAGACTCCATGTACTTTTGGGTGGTTTAAGTCGTTGGACAAGTTACATGTGACATACCCTCTCCAATTGGGGCATGATCTGAGACCATTATTTTGGCTTACTGCAAACCGGACCGGTCTCAAGGGACCAAGTATCTTTTGAAAATTTTGACCAGTGTACCGGATTTTTTACACCCAAAATCTTTATTAAATCTGAAGGCAATGCTTTGAGTAACATATTAACATGATCAGTTTTAAAGTGTAAAAATAAGCTAATCACTTTATGGTAGCTAAATGAAACCAGTACAAATGTTTGTTATGCACTCCTGATCAGGTTCTAAGGAGGTTTTAAGTATAGTTTCAAAATAAAAAAAAAAATAAAAAAGTTCGGGCTTGCTTGACGCCAGTGCTTCATGGAGGCTACTGGGAATGTTGATCCAGTTCTCATGTTCTCATTTGGCTTTATGGTAGCACAGAGCAGGCTGGTCCAAAACAGTGATGTTATTTCTCTTTGTGTTGTCCTGTTCAAAAAGCCAGTCATTACCAAACAGACGGGGACCTCCAGTCATGAGGGATGCCCCCTACAAAACCTCCACATAGCCATTTGGCGTTTGACACCCCTGCGCAACCTGAAGGTCCGTTCTTCCATTGAAGGAAGAAGTACCCTCTGATCAAGATGGCGGCCCATTCACTGTGTCGTGTGTAAAACATCTGAGGTGGGGTTTCCTCGTCATGCCCGGAACATTGGAAGCCATCAGGACCGGTTTTGTTTTTGCTCTTCAGGGAGTGAAACTTCCTTCTATCTTACCGTGTTTGATGCTGTTGTGGAAATTCCAAATGGGCGTCTTACGAGGATCATCCCGTATCTTGCCAGACAGCCAATCGGACCCACCCGTTTAGGGCCGGGGACTGGTTACTCTCTTACTGAGTCCAACCTCAGCAGCACTGGCACTTCGTGATAGGCCTTGCTTATGCAGCTCAACAATCCAAGGGTGTTCAAAGACGGAAAGCTTGTTTGCCTTTGCCATCAGGATATTATCAATGCCCGAGAGGAAATTGCATTGCATCCACATTTTGGCTTTTAAAGGCTGTGGTTTTAAACTTTTGATCAGCTGATGAACCGCCTATTTCGCTTCAGTGCGTGTTTGCAATAAAATGCAAAACGCTCTACTTAGAACCTCCAAGATCCAACAATGCAAAATGTAAATTCTTGCAATTTTTTTTACCGGTCTTAAAGTCTCAGGGTCAGGAGTGTATAAAGATGCAGAGAAGATTACTGACGGTAGAATGAAAGCATAAAATGAAATTGTGTGCTCGAGCGTAGTGGTGAAGGAGTCTGGCCTCACGTTAAATGCAGCAGACATTACAGTGTGCACTCTTCTTGTATCACACTGGGAAACAAATAGAAACTTTTTTGGGTGACATTACATCTGCTTCTTGGTATATTCACTCTCCTGAATACGAACGCAACCTTTATTGCTTTCTAGCAGGTCTAGTTTTTGCGATAGTGCACTTACCAATAAATGTACTTCTCTGCGTTTGTTTCCAACATCCATCCATCTTGTACCGCTTATCCGAGGTCGGGCCGCAGGCAAGCCCAGACTTCCTTCTCCCCGGCCACTTTGTCCAGCTCTTCCCGGCGGATCCTGAGGCGTTCCCAGGCCAGTTGAGAGACACAGTCTCCCAAATGTGTCCTGGCTCTTCCCTGAGGCCTCCTACTGGTCGGACGTGCCCTGAACACCTCCCCAGGGTGTCCCCTGGTGTTCAAAAATAACAGCAGTCAATGTGACTAACCAGATGAATCACTGTTATTAGTATATTTTTATTGCTGCATGGCAAACAAGTTACCAGTAGGTGCAGTAGATTCCCAGAATACAAACAAGACCCAGCATACATGATATGCACGCTCATAAGTATGTGCAATTGGGCAATTAGTTGAAAGTGGTTAAAAAAACAGCAGTAGTCTGCCAGTGACTTTACAAACACAAAACTATTAGTTGAAAGAGGTGTGTTCAAAATAATAGCAGTGTAGCATTCAATTGGTGATCGATTTTGTAAAAAAAACAGGTGTGAGGAAAATGGGTCGCTCAAAGCATTGTTTGGAAGAACAGCGTACTTTGATTAAAAAGTTGATAGGAGAGGAGAAAACTTATGAAGAGGTGCAAAAATTGTTTGGCTATTCAGCTAAAATGACCTTACAATGCCTTCAAATGGAGAGCAAAACCAGAGAGACGTGGCAGAAAATGGAAGACAACTATCAAAATGGATGGAAGAATAACCAGAATGGCAAAGGGTCAGCCAATGATCAGCTCCAGGATGATCAAAGACAACCTGGAGTTACCTCAAAGTACTGTGATAGTTAGAAGACATCCATGTGAAGCTAATCTGTTTGCAAGAATCCCCCGCAAAATCCCTCTGTAAAAAAAAAAGCCATGTGCAGAAGAGGTTACAATTTTCCAAATAACACAAGTGGCCTAAAGAGAAATGGAGGAACATTTTTTGGACTGATGAGAGTAAAATTGTTCTTTTCAACCATGAACCAGCTTCATTAATGAATTTGTGTATTTAAATAAAAAACGTGGTAGAGTAAAACAGCAAATTTGAAGCGTGAAGTGGTGAGCGAAGACTGCATCGCCAAATGGAATTCATTCTGAGGATGTGTTCACATGTCTTCTGTAACTTTCTTATAATTCATTAACGTAGGGCTAAGTTAAAAACAGTCCCGTCACTCCTCTATGATTTTGCTTTGTGGATGCAACACAAGACGCTGTTGTTTCGACAACACAAAGAAGAAGAGACGTTGAGGCTACAGTAGAAGTGAGTCTACGTTGAGTCTTTCTCAGCGTCGTGTAGAAGCATCACGTCACAGTGGCTGCTGCGCTGTTTTTCCCACAGGAGTCTCTCCATTATTCACCGTCTACGGAGCAGCTCCAGGGTTTGTGCCTAGATGACATCATTAGCATCACTACTGCGTGTCAAGTTCTATTTAAGCCCTAAGCAGTTGCGGTGTATTTTTACATAATTTATAGCACAATTCAGTCCGACTATCGGACGTGGTCATCGTCGCGTTCGCATATTTTTTGCATTTGCATTTCATGCAAAGTCTTTCTCCTGCAGACAATTTGGGGTCCTCGCCATCACCATCTAGTTTGCCGCAGGGATGTCTCTTTTCGCCTAAGAGCTCATTTTAACACTTAGGGAAGGCAAAATACAAGCACATGTGCCTGCTGTTGTTTTCTCCCCGATTGTGTGTTTAGCTTTTTCTTTGTCTTTTTGTAATGCCCCCACAGTAACAGCAACGAGCTAACGTCTAATGGCAACCAATGGAATCGGAAATGGAACGTTATTGCTGTGTACATGTCTCTGTCCTGGCTGCTCAGTACAATATGTCTAAAACAATAATAAAAGAATAGAAACACAAGCCGGTATCTTCCCCATTGAGTGTGTACAGCTGAGTACACACTTCATTGTTTTTGCATTTGTAGATGTTAGTGAGGGTTGTTTGTTAAGAAGATAACTAGGCAGGGAACTTCCCTCTGGCTTCAGACAGCAAAACAGAGCAGTTGGCTCACCGCTACACTCTATATGCCCCGCCCATCCACATACTGCTCCCCGGTTCAGAGCGGTCTCCGGCAATGCCTATAAAATAAAGTTACGACTTTTATTCCTGTACAGTTAAGTTTTTACTATTGTAACATGACGATCCATCCATCCATCCATCCATTTTCCACCGCTTATCCGGGTCCGGGTTGCGGGGGAAGCAGCTTCAGTAGGGAAGTCCAGACTTCCCGGTCCCCAGCGACCTCTTCCAGCTCCTCTCCTCTCCTGCTGTGAGACATAGTCCCTCCAGCGTGTCCTAGGTTTCCCGGGGGCCTTCTCCCGACCGGGCATGCCCGAAACACCTCACCAGGGAGGCGCCCGGGAGGCATCCGGTCTAGATGCCCGAGCCACCTCAACTGGCTCCTCTCGATGTGAAGGAGCAGCGGCTCTACTCTGAGCTCCTCCCGGATGGCCGAGCTCCTCAGCCTAACATGACGATCTTTTCTCGTAAATATACAACATCACTGTCGTAAATTTATGACGTAATTTTTGAAATCTTGATGACTTTAATGCTTCATTTAACAAGCATTGCCGAGACAGCTATAAACACAGGGGGCTTATGTGACTCGACCTGGGTCAGAGATTAAATTACGACTTTTTTTCTGGTAAAACTACGACTTTAAATCTCGTATATTTACGACTTTTTTCCCCTAAAACTATGACTTACGTTTTTTTTTAAATGTGGCCCTAAAACGCCGTCGTACTATATGCAGCCTTCCTTCTCAAGGAAAAGTTTTGATACTTTGATGCAAAAGTCCTCCATCTTGGCAGTCAAATCCAAGCTTTCATTCAGCAGAGCGTAAAGATAAAACAGTGCAGTGGAACCTCGACTTATGAAAACCCTTTTACGAACATATTTCTTTCAGGTGGGTACAATATTTACACTTTATACGACTGTTTTTGAGGGGGCTGGAACGAATTACGCCATTTATATGTAAATTTTGTCTCATAATACGAAAATTCCGAGACACGAAAACCCCTCTGGAAAGAATTAATTTAGTATCTTAGGGTTCCACTGTATTGAATGCATTTGACTTTCTGCTTGTTAATGCTGCTGGTGTAACCCCCCCTCAAAAAATGTGAGGACAGAAAGTGACATTGCAGGTTCAGAGTTGAATTTTAGCTAGTTGTGTATTGTGGCCCCTTAAGTAGGGGCCCCTTTGGCCTGTTGTGAGATCATTTAAAATTGCAATAAATGCCTGTTCTGGCGATCATCACCACACAATTACTGACATCTAGTGGCTAATGTAGAGTACTACATTCACAATTGGAATGCTTCTTCTGCCTTTTATTTGTATTGGAGCTTTTAATGCTTGAAAATGCTTCATTTAGGCAAAGAATAAGTGCATATTTCCTTAAATATGCGTGTTTTTTAAAATCTTAAAATAAGCTGTCTTCAACCACAAAACAGGGATCACTTATTAATTCATTTTTGAAAACTGCGACATGATGTTTTCATTGCACTTTAGCAAGGAACGACTTGTATAGTGTATTTACTTGTATTCACCTAATTATGTTTGACCCTGAATTATTTTATTTTTATTTCCTTTACTTCATATGGGGAAAATAGATTCCAAATACAAACTCCAAAACATGATTGTAAAACTTAACATAAAAAAAATCTCCTGGCCACTTGTTGCCAGGCAGATTTCACAGGGCTCTATCATGGTGAAAATAATTGGCATGTGTACAACCACGCATAAAAAACTGCTTGTATACACACACACAAAGTTGGCTGCACAAAGCTGTTTTAACCAAACAGCACTACCTGGTTTATGAGCTGTATTTCCACCCATTTGTTTCACTGTGCCATTTTCTATTGAATATAAAGCATATATTGGAGGCAAAAGGAAATCACCATGACATAGACTCAACCAAGTCCAATAATGCCTTGGTCGTGGCTGGAACAATAACAAATGAGTGCTATCAGTTTCATTTGGCAGCCTTGCTATCATTCTATTTTTATAGTAAGGAACAATTAAGGTGGAACAATGTGTGAAAGTTGGCAATGGTGTAAAAAGAATTTTTGGACCTGTAGGGTGACGTGGTGAGACAGCTGTGTGGGCGTTGCATTAGGACAGCTTGTTAGTGATGTTGTTGCTCAGAAATACAGAAAATGTGTCATTATTTCCACTCCAGGAATCTTTATTTTGGTCCCACGGACACTCTGCATATTTATAATAGTTGATAAACTGATGCCAACTAGGAGTTTGCATAGACTCTGTAACTGGGGGTTATGGTTTTTGTAATGCAATGTTTTGGGGGAAATGTTGTTGTAATGTGTTGTTTCGGGTTAAAAACAAGAAGAAGAAGCAAAAGCATAATAGAAACAGGTGTATGCTATATACTGTATATACAGTTGTGTATCAGAACTTCAGTATTAGGGCATTTAAACTGCAGTGTTTATTTGTATAAACTATTCCGTATTTACTTGAAGAAATATCATGGTCCTTGTTGTGTACAATAGAAAGTCTGAAAGCCAGCAAATGTTCTGCATACATTATTTTCAAATGTATGGAAGGTGTGTTTTAAATCGCATTTATCTGCGTGCGTGCATGCATGCATAGCGGGGGGCGGGGGGGGGGGGGAGGGGGGGGGTCATTGCATGGCCATTACTGTTTCACATGTCTCCACCCAGACAGGAAATCAATCATTTAGTTTTCATAAATTGCTTACTTAGAGCATTAAAAAACATATGCAAGGATATGACAACTGGAGATGTCTGGGCTGAGTGTATTTATACAACAAAAATCTGATTGTTGTGTCAGGCCACTGGAAACCAATTAGATCTTCAATGAAACACAAGCTTGGTATGGATGTACTTAACTGACTGTGATGTATGTTGTATGTTTCTTTTCATTAATTGGTATGTTCAAACTAACTAACCAGATTAATCACTGTTATTCGTATATTTTTATTGCAATATGGCAAACAAGTAGATGCAGTAGATTCTCAGAAAACAAACCAGACTCAGCATTTATGATGTGCACGCTCTTAAGGCTGTGCAATTGGGCAATTTGTTGAAAGGGATGTGTTCAAAATATTAGCAGTGTAGCATTTTTTCAGTGATCAATTTTGTGAAAAAACAGGTGTGAGGAAAATGGGTCGTTCAAGACCATGTTCAGAAGAACAGTGTACTTTGATTAAAAAGTTGATTAGAGAGGGGAAAACCTATGAAGAGGTGCAAAAAGGTTTTGGCTGTTCAGCTAAAATGATCCTCAATGCCTTAAAATGGAGAGCAATGGAGAGACACGTGGCAGAAAACGGAAGACAACTATCAAAATAGAACAAAGAATAGCCAGAATGTCAAAGGCTGAGCCAATGATCAGCTCCAGGATGATCAAAGACAATCTGGAGTTACCTCAAAGTACTGTGACAGCTAGATGATGTCTGTGTGAAGCTAATCTATTTACAAGAATCCCCCGCAAAGGCGTCTGTCAAAAAATGCATGTGCAGAAGAGGTTACAATTTGCCAAAGAACACATCTACTGGCCTAAAGAGAAATGGAGGAACATTTTGTGGACTGATGAGAGTAAAATTTTTCTTTTTGGGTGCAAGGCCCGCAGACACTTTGTGAGACGACCCACAATCTACTATGGTGTTGGGCCTATTTATCACATACAAACTGATCATGGATCAGTTGAAATTTGAAATGGCTGTTTCAACAAGACAATGACCCCAAACACATCACTAATCCAGCAAAATCTTGGTTCCAAAGCAGCAAAATTAATGTCCCCAGTCCTCCATAATCCAGTGGAAAACTTGTGCGGTGACACCAAAAACACTGTTTCTGAAACAAAACCAAGACATTTTAAAGAACTGTGGGATGTTGTTAAAGAATGTTGGAGTGGAATAACAGCTGAAAGGTGCCACAAGTTGGTTGACTCCATGCCACACTGATGTGAAGCAGTTATAAAAAAAACTGTGCTTATACAACTAAATATTAGTTTAGTGATTCACAGGACTGCCAAATCCTAGAAACAAAAAAAGTTTGTACAAAATAGTTTTGTGTTTGTAAAGTCACTGGGAGACTACTGTTGTTTTTTTCCTCCTTTCAACTGATTGCCCAATTGCACAGCCATAGGAGCTGGGAATCTACAGCACCTAATAATTTCATGGGTGTTCATGCAAAGTTGCTAGCTGAACATGAAGCGCTGTCACTCGTCTTTCTAGCCTCTCTTGCAGTCAATCTGTCAGTTTCAGTAAGTAAAATTTTTTTTTTTACTAGCTCTAGTCTATGAATTGTAGAGTCTGGGGTTTCACGCCATGGCTAAATAAGCAGCGATTTGCTGCTCACTGGTATTGTATTTTGTATTTTGCATGTGCGTAGAGCTGTCAGTCAAAAAAAAACCCCAACATACTTGTGGCCAATTTTGTGTGCGTTCACATATCATAGTCATCATAAAACTATACATGTTATTGTTCTCAGTACGGTATGTCACTTTGCTTTGCTGTGTGTTCATGTTTGCATTTGGTTGCCAGAACGTGTTCTGGTCGGGATGTCATGGTGTCGGTTGACAAAACTTGCTCGGTGTGTGTGTCAAAATCACCTCATCATTTCACACACACCTTATAGTTGTTTACATGCTGTATCTGTGACAGCATTACATTTTTTTTTGTTACAGGTGACCTATTACACTTTTCCTCTGTTGTTGTATTCTCGCGTTAAATGATGCCAACGTGTCAGATAAAGAGGTCTGTGCATTTGAAAGTGAGCCCTGGATGTTCAGGTTTAAGTGATGTCAGTTTAAGTTCCACTGATGTCACAAATCCTGGACTTCCTTATATGGGCAACGTTGAGCAATGGCTTCCAGGAAATGTTTGTTTGGGTGTGAGGGAAAGCTGATTTTGTTTAGCAATACGAAGCCGGACTGTCCACCAAACTGTTGGTCAGGCCCGACACATTTCCAACGTTGCTTGGTCATGTTGACGAGTCAGAAGAGCGAGCTTATTTGTGTGTTTTTTGTGTGAGTAATGGGACAAAAGCAGTTGTGTGTGTGTGGCATTATAGTGTGTGCATACAGGAAGCGGAGGGAGTGTTACTTGCATGCACGCAAATTACAAGCTCACCCATGTCTGGAGCTGCCAGTAGCTGTTAAAAGCCGACATTATAAAATTCCCGTACCGCTAGAATTAGGAAGCGGAGTTCAGCAGCTGTCCGGAAGTTCTCGGGAGCGCTTAGTGTGACCACTCACGGCGGAGTGGCCTCGGCGGGAGGGATACAGATAGTATCTTAGAACATGTGGAAGGATCTACCATTGCAGTTAGGAATCGAACATGTTTGCGTTTGCAGTGGTGTAGCACTGCAGTGCACGTGCTTCTAATAGTATGTCCCTTTGATGCAAACTCCAGCCACATTAGTAAACATATCACAACTCCAGTAAGTGTTTTTTTTTTTTTTTTTACACAGTGCAGAGTATTTTCTGTCATGAGTGGGCCCATCATGACATGCAGCCGTGGCAGCTCACACCACAAGCTTATTCATTATTCATGACTGTTCGTGTTGCCTGCAGTCGCCCTGTTATGATACAGTCCTATCCGGAGTGGCCTACACCTGATTTGCTCCGCTCTCCGTCTCGGGCGGTGCGTGGCCCTGCGTCGTCCGCCTGCGCGCGCTCATAGGTCGGATCCAGAAGGCTCGGAGAGGAGGAGGGGGGATCCTTACTGCAAGGAAGGGGGGGGGGGAGAAGTCCAGCTGCAAAAAAAGAAAAGAACCGTGACAATGGCAACATCAAGCATCTCCTAAACGGCAGTCAAGAAAGGGGGGGGGGGCGGGATTTCGGACGCGCTTGGCCGCCTTGTGAGCGCCTCTTCCTGGAATACGAATCGGAGCATGGAGCGGCGCCGGAGAGGAAAGTCGCCGAGTCTCCATCCCTGAGAGGCGCGTCCACCTGCTAACTGGAGGCCCGGGCTGCTGGGGCTGCTGGGGCTGCTGGGGCTGCTGGCTGGTGGAGGCAAAGGGAAGCGAGCGAGCGAGCGAAGCGGGCTGGCCGGCCGGGTTGGTGGGTGGGGGGACATGCGGCGGGGACGTGTTTGCATTTGGGAGGAAAGAAGACGCACATTCTCACATTCCTTCCCAAGCTCTTGCGGAGGATCCGTTTGCGACGCGGGGGGAAAGACGCATTTTTTTGGTGGCGCACACGCTTTGGAGGTAGGCAGAGACATGTTCTTATTATTACCATCGCTGCAAATGTGGGCGTGATGTGTGTTTGAACGGGGCAGCTTTATCTACACGCAGGCCAGCGCTGCTGTCCTCCTCCATCAGACATTTTATTTTATTCCAAGGGAGCATGCAGCAGCCTCCCTGGGACAGCTGGCGTACAGCATGCACACAAATTATCCACCCATTCCCTATTTCCTAGCCAATATCTGAAAGCGCACACTCATGCTGCACGCAGGCATACATTTCATGCATTTATGCCCCAAAAACATGCTTTAGTGTTGTATTTTTTAATGAACTGTCAATTGAAATTCACCCCCCACCCCAACCCCAACACACGCACATACTGCCCAACTGAACATGACACAAATAGTCCCCGGTAATGAATGATTCATGAATGAGATGTTGAACCCCCGACGTGGGTTAACACACTTTCTTAAGGGGAGGCCTCTACCTTTCTAAAATGATTCCTGTTATTATTATTATTTTTCGAAGTGACCCCAACACGGTGGCAGTGGGGCACACCAGTGCGCCGCCAGAATGCCGTCACAGTCCAGTCGGGTCACTGGATCACTAGCATCATGTTTACTGGGCGTCCCGTGCACGGTCGGTCATGCTTGCGCAAGCACTGTGGACAGTGTGGTGTTGCTGTCAGAGACAAGTGCATTGGAGAGTGTTTTGCGGTTCATCCTGCCCAGGTATCGACCTCACTTTTCTTCTTGAAGTTTCACAGACAATTGGGTCTTTTGAGGCCAGCTCGCTGCAGTGAGGCTGCGTTTAGTAAAACCGGTCCTCCTCCCCTCGTGTGAAGACAGCAATGCAAACCAGATGGAAGGCCATGCATTGATTGAGTCAAAGAGAGCCCATAAGAGGGTTAAATTGAGTTGACACATTGATGTGGGTGTCATTATCATGTGTGACGGCACCGTGTGCGCCATTGGGCCCCCAGGCGACGTGACGTCTGCAGGCAGGGGTTGGTGGTAGAGGGTGGGGGGGGGTCCTTCTTGATCCGGGCCGGTGTGAAGAATCTAGACGTGAAAGGGTGCCTTCACAGCTGTAAGTCGCTTTCTCTCAATGAATCAGTTCCCTGCCTTGGTTCGGTTTCTTTTTACGCGGTAAAAAAAAACCCCATGTGTCACTGCATACCATGTGGCATGTCTCTCGTCTCCCATTGGTCGCAGGAATGTAAACAGGAAGAGGGTTTAGTGTATGGAGGAGAAGTATTTTTATGGACAGTTGATCAGGCCACTACATCAATTAGCTAAGCTTACTTCAACTGGAACATCTTGAGCAAATTAGCAAAAGAAGGGTGCTGCTAAATAATGCATACATGCAAAACGTGCTATTGATGCGTTTTTATTGAAGAAAACAAACATGTACTATCTGGTAGTTCTCTATCAATTTCTAACATTTGTTAGGTGGGGCTCCAAGCATGCAAAGCCAATAGTGCTGCATATGAGTGACATTAAGCCACTGCTGCTCACTCATTGGCTCACTCATACTCATAATAGTCACGTCCTGTAACATAAACAGTAAGAGTTTGCGACATAAAAATATTACAAAAATACACACATGTTAGCATAATGGATGCTGCGGTATTCTAGTTCGTAGTCTCCACTTTGCTGCAATGCTGTTTTATTGACGTCCTCAGGAGCCAATTGTTTCATGCTTGGGCCCACTTAACTTCAGCACGGTACATTTTGCTAGTGTGAGCCTACTCAACTGTGCCCTCTTTTGGCACGATTAAAAGTAGGGATGTCCCGATCCATATTTTTTGGCATCCGATTGGATACGGTACTGATGCTTAAAAAAAAAAAAAAAAATAGAACCTTTTGTTACAAACATGAATTTGTGGAATTGAATATGGTTATTAAAATAGCTCTTCAAAACATTAAAAATAATTCAACCGGAGCATTGCTTTGCATGACCAACAATACTGTTTGGCTTTTGTAACAAACCTCTGTGAGTCATGTCGCTAATGAAAATAAAAATCCATCCAGCAAAAGATAAAATAGGAAAAAAATGGGCGTGCAAAATGCTGCAGAGACGGGTATTTTGTGTTGTTAGCTGCTGTTCAGTGCGTGGGCTATGGAAGGCAGTGGTGTTCAGCATGCTGGTTTGAGCCAGCGTTTGGAGTCAAGTGCATAGAAAAAGAAAAATGTGTCGTTGGACTGTGAAGTACCGAGGGCTTTGAAAAAACAGAAACAACAGGCTCAACTTTAAAAAAAGGAAAATGCAAAAAAATGACCAACTGAATTACAGCCATCCTGACGTGGAATTATTCAGCCGCCATTACAATACTTTTAGGGTGGGACTAATCATTTGACGTGCTTATACATCAATTTGTTGTGTGATTTACAACATAACAACCAGTGGTTAGAGCGGCACTTGTCGTTCGACCTCCCGGCTCCATGACAGAGGAGTGCAGGCACAGCGAGGGAGCTCTGGAGGTACGGTGCCAAATATCCAGCGTCCAACGTCAAAGTACCTCCACCTCGGTACCCCACGGACGTGTCTGGACAGTGGCGTTTTTGTATTCATCCGGGTGGTTGGGGTCGAGTGGCAACCAGCTTTGAGGCACATTTAGCGCAGCTACCATGTTGGAGAGTGGTCCAGATTTATGACAACCCGATCAGCCCGATCTTGTGGTGGATGCCGATCTTTTCCGATCTTCAAAATACAGCAGCCGATCCCGATCCTGAAGATCTGATTGGGACATCCCCGATTAAAAGAGGTAGTTTAGGCACAAAATGATTCTGAATGGCACCCACAACACACTCAACTACTTTTGTGTTTGTAATAATGACGCATCTTTTAATCATCTTTTCCTCTAGGTCATATAAATGATTGCAATACAGCAGAATAGAACATGTTATTTCATTAATGCAATTACCGCTCCTGTAAGTAATTAATGACAGCAGCAACCTTGTGCAAAATAAATAATCAGAACCACAAAAGAACTACAAATAGTCCACTACTGTGTAAGTCAGAGGAATTGCTGGAATACAACAGGAAAGAAGTGATGGGATGGCGCCCAAGTCCAGCATGGGACGAATAGGGTTGGGGATCAAGTCTCGGGCATCAGAAATAACCCAGTACCTCTAGTTAGCGCCCTCATTTAAAATGTATATGGGCCTGCCTCGGGGAAGCATCGGAATCAAGAATCGGAACGGGAATTAAAACAAGAAATCAAAATCGGACCCTTAATCGATCAAATTCAAACGATGGTACGATTGGCCTAGTGTGAGTACACCCTTAGTTTCCAATTGGATAAACTTTGTCTCTCGTCAATTATGGGGCCCTATGATTTTCTTGTTAACAAAATTGCGGAATTGGCCGGTAAAAACGGAATCTGATTTTAAACGCGGAGTTTTACCGAGAGTAACGTAATGTGAATGAAGTGCTATCATTGTGAAGAGATGGGATGTTTTTGTGGGGAGGTATTTAACCACAAAAGTACACACTCTGTGCTGGTAAAATAAGTGTAAAACAATAAAAACGGAATTTGGGAAAAAATCCACAGATTTCATAGGGCCCTAGAAATAGCCACATGTAATGAAGTAAATACAGCATACCCTGCTTCTCCTCCATTGTTGTGTGTTTTGGTCTGACTGGAGTGTTGAGTGCGGCGGTGTTTTGAAGTGGAAAACCAGTCACTCCAAACCGAGGCGGAGTGAACCGTTTTAAGACAAAACTGATATATTATTTCTGATTAACGCCGGATTGCCGTCTTACTACTACTGAGCAGAACTACCGAGTTCTTTTGGTTGGTTTGGCTCACAGCACAGTTAAACCTTTTTATACTTAACCACCTGCGCTAAGGGGAAAACGAACCAAAGGGTCCAAGCGTAACAGCACCCCGAGTGGACATAACATACTTGTCTGCCACTTCGCCCTGGCCTTTAACTGACATCCACTTTGGCTTACTTGGCAGGAGGAGGCGATCCTGGTGACACATTTTAGCGCCGTAGTTTTCCCGAAATGTGTTTGGAAATGCTGCGCGAAGGTTAAGTTGCAGCCATAAAAGCAGCAGCTTGTGTACATAGTCTCTTATCGTTGTGTGCTCCACGGCTCCTCCTGCTTTCCAGCCGCAGGCGCATGCACAAGCCTCTACGAGCTACCAGTCAGTCCACAGAGAATGGACTAAACCTCATCAGCGCAGCCAACCATTCCACTTACATGCGAGGAGCATGCCTCTTATTGATATTTTACACCTTGCATCACCATAAATCAGAATGAAGAAATAAGAAGCTTGTTACCCAAAACTGGCATGCTCTGAATGACAAATGATTTTTTTTTTTTTTGCCCCTCGAAGGCATCCCGCTGAGGTTTATGTCTGGAATGCTGCCCCTTTTATTCCCCTATCTCTGCTGCAGAAGCACATTGATCCCATAGGGGCGGCAGGACCGTGTGTGTTTGGGTCAGTAACAATGTATGCAGAGCCCCGCTGCGTTTGGGCTATGACATGTCATGCTGAGGCCCGGCAGCTCCAGTCTTTCTATGCGATGCAGGCTTTCTGTAATTAAAGGCAGAGGTAAGAGCAGGGGAGCGGGCCCGGCTCTGATTGCTTTTCATAGCCGCGAGCACACCGAGAGCTGCAGCGTGTCCTCGGGGGACTGAGGCGCTGTTGAGCTCTCCTGCTGCCAGCTCTGTAAGACCGCCCCCGCCCCACCCAGACGAGGGCTCCAAAACATACATCCCAGCACACGCATACCTTTCTACTTGGAAATATATGTGCATATTAGTGTTGTGTGGCAGTTTAATTGATTAAAAACAGCGCAATCAGAAATGCATGAATGCTTTGGTTGGCTCGTAACAATGGCAGAGCAGTCCGGTGTTAGCTTAGGTTATCTGTGGTTGTGTCAGGCCTATATGGGGCTTCCTAGTGTGTGCACTCCCCCCTTCCCTCATGCTCCAATACACCTGTGGGTTTTCACCTTTGTTCTATTTAGAGCCTCTATTTATTTCTGCTACGCAATATTGCAGGTATCATTAGCATTACGGTCGTTCTACGACTCGGCCACTTTGTGCGCCTGCATGATCGCTCGCGCCAAAAGAGAGGTCAAGTGTAAAAATAGCTTGCGTGTTGTTTACATGTTATCCGATATTTGGTTCTTTTTGAAGCGGCGCGGATGCATTATGTTGTCCGAAACCGATTTTTAAAAAAGGTGAATTTTGTCCCCAAATTTTTTTTAGGGCTGTCATTAACGGTGGTAAAAAATGTATTCAATTAGATACTTTAACATTTGTAGTGTTATTTAGCATGCGGTTTAAATTTTATTTGATTGTTTCATTTATTTATTTGCCGCACGGTGGTCGAGTGGTTAGCACGTTGACCACACAGTCAGGATATCTGGAAGACCTGGGTTTGAATCTCCGTTGGGCATCTCTGTGTGGAGTTTGCGTGTTCTCCCCGTGCGTGTGTGGGTTTTCTCCGGGTACTCCGGTTTCCTTCCACATTCCAAAAACATGCATGTTAGGTTAATTGGCGTCTCTAAATTGTCCATTAGAGTGTAAATGTGAGTGTGAATGGTTGTTTGTCTATATGTGCCCTGCGATTGACTGGCGACCAGTCCAGAGTGTACCCCGCCTCTTGCCCAAAGCCAGCTGGGATAGGCTCCAGCATCCCCGTGACCCTAATGAGGATAAGCGGTACAGAAAATGAATGAATGAATGAATTTTCATTCAGCATGCATTTTTAATTTTGCATTTCTAGCGTGCACATCATGGCATTCCATACGTCTGTTATAACCGCAGATGGAAGAAAACAACACCACGTATGTGTCTCCAACGCTGAGAACAACGCTTCCTCATTCTCCATGCTACTGCGAGGTATATTCACGGACACTCCGAACACCACTGGGCGTCAGGGAGTAATAACTGCTTAAGTTCATTCAAGCAATCTTCTATTTTCCACAAAAAAAAAAAAACAATGGCTAAGATGTCCCAGTTTAATTTGTGTTGTGTGGGATCATTCAATTTTACTATTTTTTTGTACTGAGTTTGAAAATGACAATGCTTTCTAAATGTGTGAAACTAGGAAGTGCAGGGAGACACACAAGAGTCCTTGCAAAGTTGCTAATTGGTTCCAGACTCAACTGTTACAAGTGAATTTCCCGCGAGGTATGATTCCTTACTTCATTCATTCATTTTCTATGCTGCTTATCCTCATTAGAGTTGATCTAATGATCGCTAATCATGCTGGAGCCTATCCCAGCTGATTTTGGGCGGGAGGCGAGACTGGTTGCCAGTCAATCGCAGGACACATATAGACAAACAAACATTTACACTCACATTCAAACCTATAGACAATAAACCTAACATGCATAAATGTGGGAGGAAACCGGAGCACCCGGAGAAAAGAGATGCCCAATGGAGATTCAAACCCTGAACCTCCTGACTGTGAGGCCAATGTGCTACCCACTCGACCACCGTGCGGCCCAGAATTCCTTACTTATAAATGGAATCCTTTTGTAGTTAGAGCCTAGAAAACCTGTTTACAACCTTCTAAATCTCCATCCATCCATTTTCTTCCGCTTATCCGAGGTCGGGTCGGGTGCAGCAACCTAAGCATAGAAGCCCAAACTACCCTCTCCTCGGCCACTTCGTCCAGCTCTTCCCAGCGGATGCCGAGGCCTTCCCAGGCCAGCTGAGAGACAAAGTCTCTCCAACGTGTCCTGGGTCCTCCCCAGTAAATGGAGAGCTTTGCCTTTTGGCTCAGCTCTCTTTTCACCACGACAGACTGGTGCAGAGTCCGCATCACTGCAGACGCTGCACCAATCGGCCTGTCCATCTCACGTTCCATCCTTCCCTCACTCGTGAACAAGACCCCAAGGTACTTCAACTCCTCCACTTGAGGCAGGACCTCATCCCCGACCAGGAGATGGCACTCCACCCTTTCCCGGGCGAGAACCATGGACTAGGACTTGGAGGTGCTGATTCTCATTCCAGCCGCTTCACACTCAGCTGCGAACCGATCCAGTGAGAGTTGAAGGTCACTGCTCGATGAAGCCAACAGGACCACATCATCTGCAAAAACAGAGATCGAATCCTGCGGCCACCAAACTGAAACCCATCAACGCCCTGGCTGCGCCTAGAAATTCTGTCCATGAAAGTAATGAACAGAATCGGTGACAAAGGGCAGCCCTGGCGGAGTCCAACCCTCCCTGGAAACGAGTCAGACTTATTGCCGGCAATGCGAACCAAACTCTGACCCGGTCATACTGGGAACGAACCGCCTGAATTAGGTGGTCCGATACCCCATATTCCCGGAGCACTCCCCGCAGTATTCCCCAAGGAACAGGGTCGAAGTCTACAAAACACATGTAGACTGGTTGGCAAACTCCCATGCACCCTCAAGGACCCTTCCGAGAGTATAGAGTTGGTCGACGTTCTAAATCTGTTTTTTTTAATAACATTAGAGCCCTCTAGACATGAAATAACACCTCTATAGTCATCTTTACACTGCAGTACCAAATATAGTAGATACTGTTACATACAAAACATATATAATATATATACTGTAATATTATATATATAATAACAAAACATAGACATATTAGACATAAATAAGACCTAGACTAGCATTGGGGTAGCATTTGAGTTCCTTGTTTTTCTGGACAGCGTCCTTCCTGCGGGGGCAATTGTAAGATTACTGACCCCTAGTGACCAGTGCAGAATACTACATGTCACGTTTCTGAATGCCTTTAGCTACTATTGTTATGCTTAAAACTTAATTTAGGCCTAGAATATGAAAGATTTTGTTAAATGGGCTTTTTTGACCAATAATATGCTACACAATACATAACAAAAAGGTTAAAATAGGACGAGACGATACACAAGATTGGGGCTACAAGAACGAGATGAGATTTTAACATTACTTTTGAGAAAAGTGCACTGAAAAAAATCTGAAAAATCTGAAACGTTACACTCTTTTGCACTCTGGGTGTACGTTAGCGGTCTTTAACCCCCAACACAAAGAGACTGTATGACTGAGAGAAGGGCTCACTATGCCATTGTTCTATGGAACAAATGCGCTAAGTTGCTGAAACTGATGCACAGAGTGAATTCCCTTCCCTTTGTTGAATGCAATTTCGATGCATTTGGGACAAAAAATCCTCTCGAGTTGAGCAAACCGTGCATGATGTCACACAAGACTGCTCAGTTCAAAGCATCACATGTGAAAAGAGAAGACCATCACTTGTGGTTAGCTTCTTTTTATGCTTGTGTGACAGTTAAAGTAATACATGAGTGTGGTTTTATGCAATTTATTACACTTTACAAACACTATATAGTAGGGATGTCCGTCCCGATCCACATTTTTTGGGTTTTTTTAAAGTCATGCCGATCCCATCCGATTTTGTACAAACATGAATTTGTGGAATAAAATATGGTTATTAAATTAGCTCATCAAAGCATTAAAAATAATGCAACCAAATTATTGCTGAATTTCCTTTTTTTTTATTACACAGCATGACCAACAATATTGTTTGGCTTTTGTAACAAAGAGAGGATCCTAATGATTATAAAAGATTATAAAAGTATTATAAGTACTGTAGTGTAGTATCATGTCCCTCATATGGAGGGTTGTTTCAGGAAGGGCATCCGACGTAAAACTTTTGCCAAATGAAAACATCCGAATCAAACAGAACAAAATGATTCGCTGTGGCGACCCCTGTTGGGATCAGCAGGGATAAGCCGAAAGGAAAAGAAGAAGAGTGTAGTTAGCCAGCAGCTGTTTAGTGTGTGGGCTATAGAGGGCAGCCGTGTTCAGCATGCTGGGTAGGGCAAGTGTTTGGAGTCAAGTGTGTAAACTAAGAAAACTAGCAAGGAGAACGTCTTGTCAAAGGAGTGAGTGCTGTTTTGACATGCAAATAAATGGCCAACTGAATTACAGCCATCCTGATGTCTAATAATTCTACCCTCAGTACAATACTTTTAGGGTAGGACTAATCATTTGACATGGTTATACATCAATTTGTGGTGTGATCATGACTTTTTTGATTAACTTTCTTCTCTATAATAGTAGTTAATTGACGGTAACAACCAGTGGTCAGATCGGCACTTCCTGTATGTGCTCCCAGCACAATGACAGAGGAGTCCAGGCACAGTGAGGGGAGTCTACCTCTAACTATGGAGCCAAATGGCCAGCGTCCAACTTGAAACTAACTTCAGCATGGTAGGCCGCCGACATGTCTGCATTGTGGTGTTCTTCTGAGTCCAGCGGCAACCAGCTTTGATACGCACCTACCATGTTGGACTGTGGCCCAAAATTACGACAACCGGATTGGCCCGATATCGTGGCGGAAGCCGATCTTATCTGATCTTCAAAATACAGCTGATCGGCACCAGATCCCGATCACGAAGATCGGCTCGGGATATTCCTATTGCATAGTGTTTCTGCCAACAGGCAGAAATAAAAAGGCGAAATAAATTGATTTTTGGTTGTTATGGTGAGAGAGTAAGCAGAGTCTGGGTTGAGCAGAAAACACCACAAAGTATGCTCCAGGAAGTCCGTTTTTCGGGGCGCGAGCGTGCTATGTTCTCCGAAGGGAGGCTCACTGCGCCACATTTGACATCCCCGGATTTAAGCATCTCGGACAGTAGTTTCCAGATGGGTATGTTTTGGTGGACGTGTGTGTGTTCACACCATGGTGTGTGTCCAATCTCTCCGCTTACACCGCAGTCACTGCATTTCATTTTTCATTTCATTTTAGTCCACATACGATTGAGGTTGGAATTTATCGACTCACTGATGTGCTACTCTCTAACCTGCCTTCCATTCATATCTCAACATTTCACTTTCATCCTTTAACACTCCTCCTTGTCATTTTTTTGGCAGAAGAAAGAGGATAAGGTCATACGAGAACACAGAGGCCGAGCGACACGTGTGAAATATTAAACAGTCTTCTTGTTGAGATCACATGAAGTTGATCTTTGAACATTACATGGATGCTGTCATTCCGCTGTAACCCTCAGAATGTCTTGAGCAGGGGTGTCAAACTCGTGCCACGGCGGGCCGAAACCCTGCAGGATTTATTTCCTGCCGATCACTACAGCAGGTGATTTTATCGATCAACACCTCCTTCCATTTGAGGGAAGGAGCACATCAATTAAGATCACCTGCTGACCACTAGCCACTAGGTGTTTGTTGTTGCGGCTGGACTACCCAGCATGCCTTGTGGGCATTAGAGATTGAAGTGTTATGTTTAGCACTTAGTTGTTATTTACCACCCAGGTAGTAGTAGTAGTGGTAGATTTAGGTGACGTGTTAACTTCCTGCGGATATGTTGGGTTTTCATTTGGTTGCACTGTGAGCAAGTATGTCATGTTGTTTGATGTCACCTGCTGTATATATAGACGGTCGCTTTGCTAAATCTTTTAACCAATGTGGTGGTGTCAGGTGCAAACGTAACATTTGTGTTTATCCAAATTGATATCTTAATAGTGAATGTGCCGTCTCGGCAAAAACACACAATGTTTTTTCAGAGTAATGTGCATACCAAGATTATATCTGCACTTGTGAATGGCAGTGGTATGCCGCCACCCGCCGCAAGACCGACCACGTGTGATTATTTTGAAGATGGTCCAAGGGTCACACATAATAACCACTTTTACTGAGAGTTTTCACAACATGGCTGTGAAGAGCAGTGCAGTAGCACTGACATCTTGATGCTTGCTACAGAACTTATCAACACCATCACATTCCTCAAGCGTGTGTGAGCCCAGACAAGCCAGCCTACAGTATATCCCAAAGTAGGTCTAACATCTCCCGATATTACATATATTATAAATTGATATTTAAATTGAAACATCAAAAAATGTATACTATAATTGGATACACAGCGGGCATGTGCAAAATTCCCAAATTTGGAATTTTGATTCAATTCATATTCATATTCAGCTGCAATTTTGAATAGTCTTGAAGTGGAATGAATAGTTTGTAATTCAGAGATTTCCTTTATCACCAAGTAACAGGTTTGTCACATTTGGTTTTGACTTAAAAACTAAAAATAGCTTTCAAAAACAAATTCCCTACACAATGAATCTTTTGAAGTAGAGCCCCAACAGTTAATCTATGAGTTGATTATTAGTCGATTATCCAATTAATTAACTATTTTGGTACTTGATTTATCGCTTTTTGATCAAAAACATGCAAATATGCTCAGTTTACAGCCTCTCAAATATGAATATTTATAATTGTTTGTAGTCGGTTGTTCAAAAATTAAATAATTAACAAAAAGGTTGCAGTTTCATGGTTGACTATGGCGGCCATCCATTTTCTATACCGCCTATCCTCATTAGGGTCGCGGGTATGCTGGAGCCTATCCCAGCTGGCTTTGGGCGGCAGGCGGGGTACACCCTGGACTGATCGGCAGTCAATCGCAGGGCATACATACAACCAGTCACACTCACATTGACACTCTAATGGGCAATTTAGGCTCGCCAAAGAACCTAACATGCATGCTTTCGGAATGTGGGAGGAAACCGGAGTACCCGGAGAAAACCCCCACACGCACGGGGAGAATAATAATTAAAAAAAAAACGTATTTAAATATCATGAACAGGTTTTGTATTCCCTTAACTACGTAAATATGTAATTTATTAATATTGAATTATTTGCTCTTTTCTTATATGTTGCGGACCGAATCACTAACTGTTGGTGTGTGGTTCGTACTGACGTGGTCCGTCGAGCCCGGGGCCTAGTTGATGACTCCATTGATCAAAACAACAATCTTTAAATTAATGAAAATAATTGTTATTTGCAGCTCTGATTTGTAATGTTTGTTTTCATTTGAAAATGAGGAAATGACACGCCATTGATGTAAATGCAATTAGCCTTAATTACAGTTCTTTAATTTATAGGCTCACATAATTGTCAAGTTGCTGAAATATTTTATCATCGGGACGACATCTTTCTGGTGGGAATATCTTTTCTGCTACACTAAACAACAAATTCAATTATCTGTTTAATATAAGGTCTTTTCTATCCTCAGTTGTGAATGAAAAACATTTGCTGTCATTAAAGTGGGATGTGTACATGAGGTTCATAGTGAGACTATTTCTGTGAAATATATAAATCTAACATGAATTTGCCTTGTTGGGTATTAATCAAGTATCTCTCAGCACCATTATGGATCGGTTCGTACCTCGGTACAGTAAGGGAACACAATGCAAAACATAAAATTGCTTATCTTTTGTGTTAAATGATTTTAATTCTCCAATAAATTACATTTTCAAACAAAAAATACTGATACAGCATACAGAAAAATTGTAAAAATGTAAGGGCCACTCGGGCATACAATAAACCCAATCCAATATAGACCAGTATAAAAGCTGTACAAGCTTTGTGTATACCTCACCTTTTTGTGCACTTTTAATCAGACTGTCCCTATTTTGAAATATGCAGTGTGGGAAGTAGGAAATGACATCGCTTTGCACCAAACGGAAAAGGCACACACACTGCGAAATACAACGTAAAACCACAATCCTTAAGGGACCTGAACAGTCTGGTATTGTTATGCGCACCATTGTGTCCCTACTATCTATCCATGTCTTGACTGGTGTGAGAGTCTTATGGAATGATAACCTTATCACGGTTTTGTGGTACTATAATTACAGCTCTAACGTCTAATGTCCATCCATCTTGTATGCCGCTTATCCTCACTAGGGTCGCGGGGGTATGCTGGAGCCTTATTTTGAAATATCTTTATTGAAAAGTCAAGTCAAAACAGTCACAGTAAACAGTAAAACCATACATTACAACACACAGTCAGGAAAGCTGGAAGACCTGGGTTCCGATCTCTGCATGGCATCTCTGTGTGGAGTTTGCATGTGCGTGCGTGGGTTTTCTCCGGGTACTCCGGTTTCCCACCACATTCCAAAAACATGCATGTTAGGTTTAATTGGCGACTGTAAATTGTCCATAGGTATGAATGGTTGTTCGTCTTCCCTGCGATTGACTGGCAACTAGTCCAGGGTGTACCGCCTCCCACCCAAAGTCAGCTGGGATAGGCTCCAGCATGCCCCCGTGACCCAAATGGGGAAGAACGGCATAGAAAATGGATGGAAGGATATTACAACAGGATAAAAGCAAGAACATATGGTATATATTTCTGGGTTTTCCCTAGGATTTTTTGAAGCTGTGCTGGGGAACTGAAGTTTGGGAGACATTCCCGATGGATGGATGGATGGATAGGTAGATACAGTAAAGATACAGCAAAGCAGTAAAACACAACGCGGTGAAAATGCACACATCCAGCTCGAGTCGCACACACAAGCTATCGGAAGCGAAGCTAAGAGGACGTTTCGCCAGCATGTATCGTCATTCCAACATGTTCAGTTCGGGAGGGGGCGGTTTAGTGTTTGTAATGACATTCCGCCACAAATGAGCCGTCCGCCGGGGAAATACTTACCCCCTCAAACTTCTCCTCAGGATGACAGCATTGAATTCACATTATGTCAACTTGGATAGATGCGATCATTCATTATTTTATTAATAATAAT
This sequence comes from Oostethus manadensis, assembly GCA_024372805.1. Taxonomy (NCBI): domain Eukaryota; kingdom Metazoa; phylum Chordata; class Actinopteri; order Syngnathiformes; family Syngnathidae; genus Oostethus; species Oostethus manadensis. The sequence continues at coordinate 1,577,884 of QODF01000001.1, forward strand.
TCATTTAGAATTTATGAGCTAAAAAGATAGATGCATAGTAACAAGGTCCGGACCAACAAAATATAACACAGGCAATAAACAACACAGAGTGTGATGTTTACAAAGACGTAGTATCACAGTACAACATTGGATGCCATCCTTTTGTTGATGAATTAGTAGTGCATGGCTAGTCCAAGTAATGCATCAGGATTTCTGCCATTGACGTACAAAAGTCCAATTAAAGCAGACTCTATTAAAGTACTTTCTGCCTACTTGAGCTCAGCATGTGGGCCGGTGGCCACCGGGACCACGAGCACGCAGGCTTGACGTTCATAGCTCATTTCCTGCTTCCACGTCAGATCCTAATATTGCAGATGAATGGATAATGTGAAAGTTCCCCGTTGGTTCGGCGCTGCAACCTCGCGGGCCCCCTCGTATGTCAACTCCTGGGATTCTTCAGGCAGACAGTGAGATCTGATTCTGGGAAATTCGAGAAGGAGCCTCGAGCGGCGGACGTGGGTTTAATGTAGCGGACACAGGTGCACTGACGTGAATGGTGCGAAAGCATCATATTCGCAACATGACTCGTCGGGAGGGAGGGAGGAAGCCATGTGACGGGTCTGGATTTTAATTGGTTTTGCAGGATGCGTCCCTTTGTAATGGCACACACAGTGGCAATAACAGCACAATTTTTTCCCCCTCTTATAATAACACTAATAGATTCGTTGCCCCTTGTCTAATTTGAACTTGTTTATCTTTTTTTATCCCTCGTGTTGAAGCCAGCAGTGTAATATGGTGGACATGTATACTGTAGGGATGCTGGAATAATAATAAACCACCTTCATTAGCCTTATCTTTGATTCGTTGGATGCAAAGGGAGGGGGGAGAGAAATAAATAAGAGCTGCAGAGGAATGGTGGGAAGATTAGAGCAAGGCTTGGACAGACAGAGTACAGAGACATGTTGCGGCTGGTGGTGGGGGGGTGGAGGAGGTCGTGGTGCGTTTGGAACAAACAAACTATACTGAGATAGACAGTAGTGTTCCTAATGGGAAAGAAGCGCCGGTGCACCTTTTTTTTCCCTTTCTAAATGCTGTTTTGTCTGTTCACCGCTTAACAAGCCACCAGTGCCCGAGAAAAGAAGCTGGTGTACGTAATTACCAGCATTTCAACACATCCTCGTTTGCCTCGCTAAACAATGCTGTGAATCACCATACAAAGACACAGACCAGATCATACGCCAGATGAACCGTTATTAATATTTATGGCAACGCAGCATTCAGCCAAAGATTGGATGTAATCCGTTTAATCAGGCTTTTTTTGTTGTTGTGGTTGTTGAAAGACTGCAACGGCAATCGGGCCTGAATCAAACATTTGCGGTAATTGATGTGAAAAGCTGCAACGTTTCGGTTGATGCAAAAGGCAAGGATGACAAAAGCCTGTTGCGGAGATGCAAGGGCCCACCCGTCCGATACGGTTATCTGGCCAACGTGGCTTTGGGTTGTGTTTAGCATGAGGCGCCACAGGCGAAACATAATCCGCAGCACATCTACGCGCAAGTCAAATGAGAAATGTTTTATTATTGGTATTTTAACACCGAATTGAAATTGCATACATGAATGTTCAAAATGGATTTGACCCGATCTCGTTCTGGATGCTGCTGCCGAGGCTACGACAGCATGACTGCTATTCTACTAAGGCTGATAATTATAATCATTCCCAGCAAGTGGTCCTTGTCACAGGAGCGTGGCACAATAGAAATAATAATTAGGACTTCTCATTTTGCATGCCTGCTGGATGAGAGCGTGAAGTGTGCACAGCGACATCTAGGATGTACAGCTGTGTGTTTACTTGTTTGTTTGCCTGTGTGGGTTTGCCCCACTCACTTGGGATGGATTTCCACTGCAGGTCGAAGAGCCCAATTGACTGTATATTTACATGGTTTTTCTAGGGACTCGTATTTGGTATATCACATACTTGGCAGGCCGCACGGTGGCTGAGTGGTTAGCACATTGGCCACACAGTCAGGAGATCTGGAAGACCTGGGTTCAAATCTCCGTTGGGCATCTCTGTGTGGAGTTTGCATGTTCTCCCCGTGCGTGTGTGGGTTTTCTGCGGGTACTGCGGTTTCCTCCCACATTCCAAAAAACATGCATGTTAGTTAATTGNGTTTGCATGTTCTCCCCGTGCGTGTGTGGGTTTTCTCCGGGTACTCCGGTTTCCTCCCACATTCCAAAAACATGCATGTTAGGTTAATTGGCCATTCTAAAATTGTCCATCGGTATGAATGTGAGTGTGACTGGTTGTTTGTCTATATGTGCCCTGCGATTGACTGGCGACCAGTCCATGGTGTACCCCGCCTATCGCCCAAAGCCAGCTGGGATAGGCTCCAGCATCCCCGTGACCCTAATGAGGATAAGCGGTACAGAAAATGAATGAATGACATACTTGGCATTGTTACGTGACTCAACACATGGCGAAAATGTTAACAAATACACGGCGCCGTAGCACATAAGGAGATTTAAATGCAGCTAACTTCCGCATCAGGCCCGTGGATGCCGGCTGCAGCCGTTTTATTTAATGGTCTGTGCCAGGATTGTCCGAACCTTTTCCAGCGAGGGCCACATGCTGACAGATGAAAGGGCCACTTTGATGTTTTGTAAAGCAACACATGTAGATATGCCAAGACGAAAAAACGACAACTCAGCTCTGTAACATGGGTGAAAAAGCGTATTATTAGTATACACTTTGGTCATAGATGTTGTTTTTTCTTTTTTGCATTTTCAATATTTTTTTCTTGTAATTAGGACACTAATTCCGGTAATATTTTGACTTTATTCCGATAATATTATGACTTTTTCCCCAACCTAATTTTCCAGAAATTCCAACATTATTCTTTAGTTGTTTTTCATAATATTATGATTTAAAATAATTTTTCTTAATATTCAACTTTATGCAACTAAAATGACATTTTACATTTTACTTTATAATATTACAAGTCTATTCTCCTAAACTGCTGATTTTTTTCTCATTAGAATACTACTTTTTTCCACTAATAATCTGATTTTATGTTTGGTAAAATTACAGCATTTTTTGGGGGGGGGAAAGTTTTGCTGTTTTTTATATTAAAATCTTGTAAATAACTTTATTCCCATAACATTTGACTTTGTTCTTGTAATATTACAACTTTTTCCTCAACCTAATTTTCCAAAAATGACAACTTTTGGTGGTTTTATTTACCCAAAATATGGCAACTTTACAAAAATAATATTTTTTTTCTTTAATATTTCAATTTTATGTTACTAAAAATGTTATTTTGCTCATAATATTACAACATTACACTCACAAACATCTTGACTATATTCTTGTAAACTATGTATATTTCTTTCTCGTCAAACTATATTTTTAGACTGTGTCACAGGCCATGAGAAAGACAGCTGTTGGGCACAAATGGCCCCCGGGCCGCACTTTGGACACCCCCGGTTTATGCTTTTGTTGGAGTTTTGATTTACCACGGATGTTGTTTGATTCTCCGTGGGTGTGCTGATTGGTTAGATGAGTGTTTATTCAATGATCTGTGTTTTTCTACAACTCTCAATGACGCTGCATCTGTTCACGATGCTGCCATATTTGCAGCTTTTTACCCCCATTTGGAAAAGCCCTGCGGATATCTAATTCCATGCATTTTTTTTGTCTTTACATCTCCATGACCTATATGTGAATCACGCCATCTTGGAGCAAAAAATCTGAATTGCTTTGCTTGAACTCTGTTGCATAAACTCAGCCTTAGTTAAATTGTTTTCAGTTTTTTTGAGTGATGTTTGGCAGAACTCAATGGTCATTTAGAAGATTGAAGTATTTGGAAGATTTAGTACCATTGCCAGCTATGGCTGGGCATGCATATTCATATTATTGCATGTGAACTCTCCATCCATCCATTTTGGATGCCGCTTATCCGCATTAGGGGCGCGGGTATGCTGGAGCCTATCCCAGCTCACTTTGGGTTTGGTTTAAAAATAATTCAAAATGTTTTCAGATATGTCTTAGACCAGGAATGGGCAAACTTTTTAACTCGGGGGCCACAGTGGGTTAAAATATACAGGTGGTATCAAACGCAGTGCTCACAGTGCAACCACAACACATCCGCAGCTGGTTAACGCGTCACAGAAATCAGCTACTACTACGTGGGTGATAAACAACAACTAAACATAACACGTGACTTAAAACTGTTATTTTCAAATGCCCGCAAGTCATGCTGGGTAGTCCAGCTGCAACAACAATATGAACAATAAAACAATGGATATCAAGAGTATGTTAACTCCTCCTTGTTTGCTTCCGTGACAACCTCCTCAACATATTTTGCAATCAAGCAAAAAATGTGACCAACACGACAAAACAAATGTCTGTTTGGGTGGGTAGACATTTGTGTGTATGCCTACATGGTGCATTTGGTAGGTTACTTTGTGTGTCACGTGTGTTGACATGCTACAGATTGCATCTGACTATTTTGCCGACTCAAACGTGCCACAGTAGCACTGCAAGTCATGTCTACATGGCTACAATTTCGATGTTAAAAATTTCAAAAAATTAATTTGGAGTCGGATTAAGACGCTTAGCGGCCCCGATGCGGCCCGCTGGCCGCATTGTTCCCACCCCTGTCTTAAACCCCGTTTATTTGCTTGCTCACCCGCCTGTCACTGGAAATGACCATATTTAAGTAGAATAGCTCTATGAGTACTATAGACTGTGGGCCTCCACCAACGGTCAAACGGTTTAATTATCCACCTGTTTTTCAGTTAGCTCGTTACATCCCTCCTCTTAATGGCAAACACAAATTCTGTACTTTTATCCAGATTCTCACCAAAATGCAATAAGGTCTTTTTTGGTCTATGCGCCACCCCTCAATTAAGTTGTCATCATGTATATGAAATGTAATTTTTTCATAATCTGTGTAAATAAAGTAAAGTAAAGGTAAGTACACCGTATTTAACTTCTAACCCAGAACTGTAAATTTCACAAGCCGGCTTTCAAAATGTAGGTAACTGTAGCGTGAAAAAGCATAGCGGGGCCTGCAGCATGCCTCCCTCTCATTTATTTTGGGCTTGCCCCTGACAGCACCATCGGGTGACGTACGGAAGTCTCCGGCACGAGCAAATAGACATTTCTCAGTTCGGAGTCAGTGCTCTTTGAAGTCACTTCCACAAGTCATCATTCAGCCACATCATTCAGCACAGAAATCAGCCCACATGCATCATTGCTGAGCCAGTAAAATGCTCTCCAGTGGGAGTCAAATATGCACCTCAGTGTATGTACAGCCACTGCTGATAAAAAAGCTAATTCATCATTTAGTCACAAAAAGCCTCAGAGACTCATTGGAACACCTCGTGTACTGCTGGAGATCTAAGCAACACTCGGGCCGCACTATTTTTAGTACCTATTTTGGCCTATATGCTGTATCTGTATCTTTAGTTATTTGTCATTTGTTATATTTCATTATGTTTGCATATTTTGCTTCTCCAGCTAGACTAGAAGAAAACAAATATTCAACCAAAGCTGTTTATTCTTCTTATTTTCATTCATTTGAATGGCAATGAAAAATAATGAGTATGTTTGAGTATGAGCAATAAGTATTATTAGTCTATTTGTTTTTGTATTTGTATTTTCTATTATTTTTGTGCTCACACACATCAGCTTTGACTGAAAAACAGTGATGGTGGTTCATATTGATTTGGTCCATTTATATGAAATCACAGGAATGCCAAAAATGAAAAGGAAAGACATGTGGAAACATAAAGAGCATCAATAATACAAATACAGTATATACCAAGGATGGGCAATTATTTTTACTCACATTGACGTAACAAAATTGGCCGGGGGACCAGACTATATATTAGATACACGCACACAATTTATTCTTATAATTCTAACAGTCCACCTGAAATTGTTTACATTAGACCACATCGAATAACGAAAAATAATTGTACTATTTTTTTGTTATTTTGTACTTTTTTACTGAATAAGACCCCTGGAATATGCATGAATAAAGGATGTGTGATGTGTTCTTTTTTTGTATGTCACATTTGGGTTGACTAGTGTTTTTTTTGGCACCGTGGGTAACGCTGCATGTGAAAGGCAACTTAAACCATCAAAAGGTTGTCTCAGAATGACTTCTGACTATTTGCAGGTCATGTTGCCCGCATGTTTGTTAAAAGTTTATATAACACTTTGGAAGCATCTGGCGGGCCGCATTCAAACGGTGCCGCAGCATGCCCACCCTTGGTATATACCAATGGAGTCATAATCCTTTCATTCATTCATTTTCTATACCGCTTATCATCATTAGGGTCGCGGGGATGCTGGAGCCTATCCCAGCTGACTTTGGGCAGCAGGCGGGGTACACCCTGGACAGGTCGCCAGTCAATCACAGGGCACGTATACACAAACAACCATTCACACTCACATTCATACCTGTGGACAATTTAGAGTCGCAGATTAAGATAACTTGCATGTTTTTGGAATGTGGGAGGAAACCGGAGTACCCGGAGAAAACCCCCCCCACACACGGGGAGAACAAGCAAACTCCACACAGAGATGCCCAACGGTGATTCGAACCCTGAACTTCCTGACTGTGAGGCCAATGTGCTACACACTCATCCACCGTGCGGTCCCGGAGTCATAACCATTTTCCATTTTGTCTTTGTTTTTTTCCATTCTATCGTTGCTTTTCTTGTTTTGTCTTTGTCTTTGCATTTGCTTTTGACCCTTTGCGTTTTCTGGATGGCTCGAAAGCAAAGACCCGCCCACAGCCTTTGCTGACAGGGTGACTAATCAATACCACAATTCCTGATTACAGTGGCTATATAGTAGCTATGTTGAATTGTACATAGCTCTTAGCGCAGATGACCGGAAAAAATGTCACGGACAGGAAGTAACATCATTATCATGGAAAACTGTCTTGACAAAATGGAAAAAACAAAGACAATACAGAAAAGGCAATACAGGAAAAGCAATGACAAAATGGAAAAAAAACCCAAAGGCTATACAGGAAAAGCAACAACAAAATGGAAAAAGCAAAGACAATACAGAAAACTCAATGAAAAAATTTAAATAACAAAGTCAATACAGAAAAGCAACAACAAAATGGAAAAAACAAAGACAATGCATTAAAAGCAATGACAAAATTGAAAAAGCAAAGACAAAATGGAAAAAGAATATGACTATACTTGTATATTTTTTTAAATGATTGATTCTCTTTATGCACATTCCGTTTAATTCTGACTCTCCATTGGTTCCATGGATCTAGGGCCTAGCCTAGCCTAGTCTGATCAACTGATTACTTGAATAATGAAATCTACGAGCTTCAGATTATTTGACTAAGAAAATGATGGTTACTTGCAGCCCTTGAGAGAAGATTGTGTAATAATACAAATACACTGTCCTACTTTTAAAGTCCTGTAATTGTTCTTTTGCTTTTTAAGTGTACTAAACAGGTGGACACACAAGCTAAAAAAAAAGAAGACACACAGTCAGCCTGTTTAGAAATAAGTTGCAAAATTTGCTTGTGTAAGTTCTGGTAAATTCTGTGCCCTCCCGTCCATCAACTCTTCAGCATCTTTGTTGCAGTTCCTTTCGATGCTTAGAGGCAATTTTTCTGTCATGGTTGACTAAATAGTCTGCATGCATCACAACAAGCGTTATTTCTCTTTTTTATTCAAACGGCGCATTCTATAACCTGTTTCTTTGAGATCCGTCTCAGAGGTGTGGGTATGCTTGTGTTTCGATTGCGCTTGTTTCCCGCAATTGTGTGCTTTATTTGGGATTTGCTTATGGTTTATTTATGTAGGTAATCCCGCAGAGGGAAAGTCTTTGACAGGGGAGAGCTCGTGTATAGTCTGCATGCATACTTTATAGCCATATGATCTAATAGGTTTTAAACCCGCTATCAAAGATGCATGCTGCCGCAGTGTTTCGGCTCCGGTGATGAGGCCTCTGGAGAGGTTGGCTAAGGTATCTTTGCATTGTGCATGCATATGAATGATGTGATTTAGGGCCAGCCGTTGCTGAGAGAAAGACCCTGTCCTGACTGTTGATCCGGAGGTGCACAGAGCCCTTTGGGGCAATACGGAATTAGCCATAACAAACACAATCTGATCGATGCCGTTGAGGCACCAAAGTGCAACACTAGACATGCTTGTATATACTAGTAAATTAGAGGGACCATATATTGAACATATCAAAAACCAGGACACTCCATTGTTGCACCTGTATCTAACTGCAGAACTTATCCGATTTTGTCTCGTGAACCGATTTAATTGTGTGCAGCGGCAGACATACAAGATGTAAGAGAACGTTATGTTACAATATTTATGTGTCCACGTCCAGTGGAACATTGGTTTCCATCATAAATCCGTTCAAGATGGTCCCGACTCCAACCAAAATGTTCTCTAACGTAATCATTTTTTCCTATTAATGTAAATCCAATTAATCCGTTCCAGAAAGCCCAAAATGTTAACACAGAACACATTTTTATAGTTTTTAATATATATATATATATCATTATATATATNTTTATAATTTTCTAGTTTGGATGCAGAAATCAATTCAAAATGCCCATTTATACATATAAATAATGAATGAACGTTATAAATAAACATTTAAGGTTACTTTTACCTTCATCGAAGACGCAATGGGGCAGCGAGATCAACACGAACAACACCGTTGCGTTTTGCCATGAGTTATTTATTGACTTCATTAGCATTTTTCACTTCAAGTGTCTGCTTTTCTTTTGATCACAGCTGCAAAATAACCCAAAATGTAGCCACCATTTTGATAAAGAAGGTGAAAAACTAACTTTTGAAGGGACTATGCCAACAACTCATCTTCAGTGAAAGTAAAACTAAACCTAGTAGATCTATTTATGCCTTCCATTTCTTATTCATATGCATCTAAAATTGTTTTCTGCATGTAAAACTACAAAAACCTGTTTTGTGTTGACTTTTTGAGAACCGTGCCGGAACCGTGTTAGTTAGCAAAGAACAACAGAGTCAACTGCTGATGACATCATAGACTTCCGCTTCCTCTTTCCACGCATTAGCGAGCTAATGGGCTTCTAACAAGAATGTTTGGTGGCAAAAACACCACCAAACTGTGTTAAGAACACATTTGGACTCACTGAAAATGTACGCAAACGGAAGCTAAATTGGGGTGTAAAGCTTCAACTTTAGCGGAAAAACCCGCTAATCCGGGCATACGCTAACTGAGGTGGTAGAACCGAGGCATGAGAAAGTTCTTATGTTTGGCAAAATTCTACTTCCCAGTCACCAAATGTGTTTGTGCTTGAGAATGTCGATGTACAGTACTACCCGGAAAATTAGAATATCCTGAAAAGGTTGTTGTATTTCTGCAATTCAACTTAAAAGGTGAATTCGACATATTCTATAATCGAATAATATGCCAATCATATATATTACGTTTTGTTTTTTGGGGGATTTTGCTGATCAGGTTTTGCAGCTTAAAAAAAAATCTAATGTTCTGAGTTCTTATAAGCTGAAAATCTTAATCGGCAAAAGTTACAACAAGGAACTGCTTGGTATATGTCATTTTGCAGGAAATGGCTCAATAAAATTTGTTGGTTTCATCTTTTATGTTAAATTGCCAAAATAAAACAACTTTTACTTGATATTCTAATTTTTCGGGTAGTGTGTTTTTGAATGTTATAATATTAGGAAAGCTGATTTAATCCTATCTGTTCTTTTTATCTATGCAATGCAGTCATCCCTTACCTCATTTTGCGGCTTCACCTTATCACGTCCAAAATAATGTATATATTAATTATTAATATAATAATTAATAAATCAGGCCGTTTAGTGGATGGAAAAATGTATATTTCAGCAAATGTTTGGTATTTATTTGCCTAAATCTAGCTCTTTCAAGCACAAAAAATGCTAAATGAACTAAAAGAAAAGCATAATGTATTTAGGAATACACATTCAAATTGTGCCTTTTATGCTGCTCACTAAGTGTCAGTAGTGTTACTTTATTGTTCGGTGAAATATAAACAAGCGCCATACTTGATATCCGGAATAACAGGCTTTTTATTACAGGCACAATAATAACAACATAATAATTACAATCATAACATTTATAATAATGAAAACTCACCTTTGAACCCGTGACTTCACTTCCTGCCCCCCCACACATCTGGAACCCACTTATTGCAACACACAGCAAGATTTATTTATTTCTTAAATGGCTTATTTCTCTGGTTGCATCTGCCAAATTGGATAATACGAGCGTAACGATGATTGTAGGGGTGTTAGTTCATGTCTAGAGGGCTCTAACAATGTTTTAAAAAAAACATACTTAGAAGTTTGTTCAGGTTTGTATCCTCCAACTATGAACATATTCCATCCATCCATTTTCTATGTAGCTCTTCCTCATTAGGGTCGCGGGTATGCTGGAGCCTATCCCATTTGAGTCGCCAATGAACCTAACATGCATTTTTTGGAATGTGGGAGGAAACCATAGCAAAGAGAACATGAAAACTCTGCACAGAGATTCAAACCCAGGTCTTCCTATCTCGTGACTGTGCGGCCAACATGCTAACCACTCGGCCACCGGGCGGATGGAAATATTCCATTTATAAATAAGGAATCCTGCTTTGAAGAAATGCCCTTATCACGGTCGAGGTCTGGAACCAATGAACCAACGAAAGGAGGTATTACTGTCTTGCTCAGTGGTCAAGTCAGTGGCTTGATGGCAAGAAAACACAGCATGCTTTTCACCTACTAAAGACAAAAGAAAAGGCAGCAAGACAGGCTGCAAGTGAAAGCCTGGCAAAGCATCTCCAGGGAGGGAACTCTGGCAAAGGCAATTTGTCACTGTCCAATTGTATTTTTGAAACTATTTTTATACGTCGACTTGTGTTTCCAAATTTGCAAAAGTTCCCTCTCCTTATTCCACCTGAACCACCAAAAGGTGTTGGTTTTGCTTAGTAAGGAAGAGATAGGTCACTTAAAAAGTTGACTTTGACTCATCTCTGTGGACTTTGGGAAATATTAACGTAAGTTCCGTGGTAAAATGTATTTAAATCAGGCTGAGAATTAATTCCATTCTTCTGCAAGGCAGATGGGGGTTTCTATATCCGTTGAGACGAGTCGCTGTGCCCTCCTGAGACTTCCCATCACAAATCAATTACCTCTCTACCTCCCTCGCCTCGCCCACTCTCTCGAGTACTCTCGTCGTATTCTTCATTAGAAGCCCGCCACTTCACCCGTAGTGCACGGTGAACATCTCAACCAGAACTCGGTGTATTTTTAAGTGTCCGTGCCACCTTGGAGTGCCTCTCTGTGATGTATCAATGTTTCTTAGCTGTGCGGATCACATCGTTCCCACTCTGCTCTTTGCAGAACCTCCGCAGTGTTGTCGGAGTCCATTCCGAGGCCGGTGGACAACGTTGAGGCCGTGAAATCCGGCGAGGTGAGGCGGTGGCGGCGGCAGCGTCCCCTCGGGAGTTATTCTGCGATGTTCTCCCTTGTGAGTCACCTCACAAACAAACATCTCGTTAAGTGATGGGCTTGACGACGGCGTCCTATTTTAGTCGTCGGCAGGTAGGCGGACGAGTTGAACCGCTTTGTGTGGTAAAGTCTTAGTCTAATTAGCTGGTCTAATTATGTCTTTGTGCTGGAAATTTCTCAAATTAGTGTGATCGTGCCGAACGCGAGCGTGCTCATTACAGCCGTCATTGTGGCGACTGGAAGGAAGGAGTGACACAGGGCCCCTCCGCCGTCCCTACGCCGTTATCAAACGCACTATTCTTGGAATGAGAGATGTAGCGCTTCTTCATCCCGGAAATCCACATGGAAAATGTCACCTGCGAGAGACTCGACACCCCCTCCTGCGCGGACCGCCGAAAGGTCCCCTTTGATTCTCCCTCCTCTTGCGCCCGCTGCAAGAGTGTCACAGCATCAGGGATGTTAGGTGTCTCACGTGGAGGAGCTTTTTGATTTTCCCTCCTCGTGAGCTTCCACAGCATCACGGGTGAAGGATCCACACACCCGCCTCGCGGCACCGAGGAGTGCGGCCTGCCAGGCCACCATTTTCCTCCCCCCTTTTTTCTACAATTCTTGCTCTCCCTTGCTCATTTCCTCCTACCCCCCAACTCCAGGGCCTGTGTAATTGGTATTCCGAGTGGCAGCTGGGATCCATACAAACGCGGCAGACAGAGGGAGCGAGCAAGCAAGCAGGGAGGAATGTGTGTGTGGGTGTGTGTGTGTGTGTGTGTGAGACATGGAGGGAGAGAGAAAGAGAAAGCCAGCAAGTCAATACGCTGCTTCATTAGAGCACTGAGTCACAGTGGTCGCTGCCTCGTTTGTTTGTGTTTGTCCAATACTTTGTCCGAAGCAGGGTCCGCCGACCCGGTACGCTCACAGCTGTAAGCCTGACAGCAACACACCCAGACTACTGTCCCTCTGCGAGACATTTTCTCCCCTTTTCCATTGCACGGTCCCTACTGGGATGACACTTTTTCACTGGTCGCTCTCGTTTTAGTGGGCATGCTGAACCGATGCATGTGAGTGATGCAAGCCGCTAACTCATTGGTTGATCATCACTCTCGACTGTCAATCTGAAGGTCCCAAGTCCGAGTTTACGGTGGTGCGCGGAGCTGGCTGAACCAGGCCCGGATGACGACCCAGATGAGTGACCCGGATGAGTGCGGCTGTGCGAGCGTATGTTAGTAAACCTCACTCTCCGAAGCTTAAGAACAGTACTTGGTGTCAAGTTGTCAGCGGTCTCGGCCGTCGGTTCCGTAGGTTTTGGGATTGATCCCAGAGCTGGCAGAACCAGTCAGGTTCCACCGCCGCTTCGCTTCTCTGCCATTGTTATGTCTCATTCAGACTGATGCTTTCAATGCAACACAATTGGGGTAATTACTGGGGCTGTAGGAATTATCATGGTCCAATCTGATTCCTTAGATTTCGTCCGTAGTTGACTAATATTCGAATGTTCTTTTTCTCGTTTTCCTAGAGCAAAGCTAATGGCAATCACAACAAATAAACAGATCGCATGTGTGAATTTTTCCACCTCTAAGAAAAAGGCTAAAAGACTCAGAAAAGCAAATAAACATGGTAGGTGTGCAACAACAGTACAAACAGTAATTTGTTTAGAGATGCTGCAAGCGAGAGGAACAAACCCCCCGGCGGTCGATGTCGGCACACTTCAGAAAAGTGCACATGGAAATTGCTTGAAAAAAATATATAAACTTGTCAAAACTCTCCGTTAGCAGCCCAATTTCCTGCGCTAAAATTCACTTTGGAATGTGAAACAAAGTTGGCCTTAGAGCCTTACCTGTTTTAAATGCTGCTCGGTGATGATCCAGAGATGCTGCTGGCGCAAGATGCCCTTCACTTTCTGCTGTCATCTTTAACCTTTTCAAAATACTAGAGATTCATTCATACCAACTAGCGTTTGCCACCAAACACCGAGTCAGAGCTTTTCTTACTGCCACTCACACAAGCCAGAGTGGGGGAGTTATGATGCTAATTTTCAGATAATGGTGATCGGTGAAGCAGAGTCATCAAACTGTCACGCAGCTAAGACATCTGTTACGTTGTAATCCACCACCAAAAACGGGTGTCAAAAAGAGCGGTTGGCTTATAGTCATGGTCTCTTTTTGGATTTATATTTGGATCAAAATGCCCATAAACTCATTGAAGTAAAGTAAAAGTAGCGATAAACCAGACAAGGAATTTTGAAGTAGCAGAACATTGTTTTGGCCCTGAGACTAGACTAGAGTGCAAAACCCACTATCTGTATATTTCTGTTACAGGACTATAGCTGTACTGGTGCGTATATTTGAGCTTTCTGTTTATATCAAACATCTTTATATCAGGAGTGCCAAAAGTGCGCAGCACATTCTAAGAATTCAATTAAACAAGAAGTGGCAAAAAACATTTACTGAGAATAAAATACTAAAATACTAATAGTCATAACAATAAGAGAGATAAGCTGTAATTTTACAAGAATGAAGAAATGTTATGCAGAAAAATATTGCAATTTTAGAAACACAATGTTAAAGGAAAAATACTTTTTGTTGAAGTCGTAATATTACGAGAAGCAAACTAGACAAAGGCCGCATGGTGGGGAGTGGGTAGCACGTTGGCCTCACAGTCAGGAGGTTCAGGGTTCGAATCTCCGTTGTGTGGAGTTTGCATGTTCTCCCGGTGCGTGTGTGGGTTTTCTCCGGGTACTCCGGTTTCCTCCCACATTCCAAAAACATGCATGTTAGGTTAATTGGAGCCTCTAAATTGTCCATCGGTATGAATGTGAGTGTGAATGGTTGTGTCTTTGTTTGTCTATATGTGCCCTGCGATTGACTGCCGACCATTTCAGGGTGTACACCGCCTCCCGCCCAAAGTCAGCTGGGATAGGCTCCAGCATCCCCGTGACCCTAATGAGGATAAGCGGTATAGAAAATAATGGATGGATGGAAACCAGACAAAGAGAAAAGTTGCATTTGCAAGTCCAAATATTATGACCATAAATTTGTCATCTTAGGCGAAAAAGAAACATATTTGGGAACTTGAAATCTTTGGTAAAAAGTTGTATTAATAATACAGTTTTTGCTTACATCACAAAGCTGAGATGCAGGCTTTTTTTCTATACTGTATACAGTATATAACTTCTTAGCGTATCTACAAGTGTAGGTTTACAAATTGTAAACTCTCGAATTTGGCGCTACATCTTTTGACATTTTTGGTTTTAGTATGCGGTGGAAAAAGTGCCCAAAGTCAGCTGGGATAGGCCCCAGCATACTCCCGCAGCCCTAGTGAGGATAAGCGGCATAGAAAATGGAAGGATGGATGGCTGGTTGTGGTATTCACTGGCGTGCAACGACACATTCCGTAATACTTGCCGTGTAGGTCACCAAATTGGTTATAGAATTAGTTGTGTTCTTAATGTGTTTTTATCACAAAACATCCTTGTAAGAAGCTTATCGGCTTGCTAAAGAGGAAGCGGAAGTCTATGATGTCATCAGCAGTTGACTCTGTTGTTCTTTGCTAACTAACACGGTTCCAGCACGGTTCTCAAAATGTAGTTTCACATGCAGTTGTTTTTACTGTCTGTGTAAACATCGCCATCGACTGTTACCTTAAAAACACACCTGCGTGAGTGTTGGCGCACCGTAAAATAAAACGCTCTGTCAGCTTGGACAAAAGTTTGGATGCCTCCCAAATGTGTATCTAATCAACATAATCCACCAGAAACAAAAAGATGCTTTGTCACGAATGAAAGATGTGAGCAATTACATCTTTGAGATTACGGTTTTGTTTGCTGGGGGACTAATACGGGGATTAGTATCGCAGAATATATTGGATTTTACACCAAGTATGGCTGTAAAGCTGAAGGTTTGATTCCTGTTTTGCTGAACTAAGGACAGAGTTTACACACAGTCATTTTTAGACAGCATAGAAAACACATGATGGGGATGTTGATTAGGGCTAGTCTGTAACTATGGCAACTGCTAATACACCTATTTTTTCTCAACTCGAGGTTAGTGTAGAAAACATAACAACTGAGGTCACGTACCCCGGCATCGCAGAAAAGGACTAACAGATATCTCTTAAGACGTGCAGTTCAGCGTAAGCAATAGGGATGTCAATCTTCGATACTATCTGATGCCGTGCACGAATGATACCGTTCGATTCGATACGGTTGTATGGTTAATGTTTGTTGACTTAGACATTAGTCCTACATTATAAAACAAAGATGCCAATTACACCAAAGTGGCATTCTTACAGTACTTTACCGTATCTTGCAGCACTTCATACACCCAAGAAGGCTGTAAGCCACTGGCAAGAATAAAGTCCACAAAATAAGATGTCAAATGCATTTATTGCTTAGCAAGCCTGAACAGGATCAGCACCAAAAAATGTATGGATGGCTTGTTGTGCAGTGTTTTGTGTTTGTGTGATGAGCTCTCTGCAGACCAATCAATGGACTGCAGTGCAGTTGGCACCTCTACAGAAGGCTGCCAAACATGATGTAATACAGATCGTTTAGTTTGGTGCCCTTCATGACTTTTGACAGTGATACCACACACAAAAACAGTGTTGGTGGAGTCAGAGCCTTAATTGACTATTGGAATGAACAGTAGGATGGAACCTCCAAAGTCCCATCGCCCCTGAGGTCGTAGGATTTGGAATTTCACCAGATTTGGTGAAAAGTCTGTTTTTGAACTTGCACAAAACTTTAAAAGTGCAAATTACCGTCACGGAAGATAAAATGTTTTGCTTTTTCTTTGGCTTTGTGTGTTTTGTTGACGCCACTTATTAGAAAAGGACCAACCTAAACAAGGGATGTTGAGTTAATATGCACATAAAAAGAGGAGAAAAATACCTTAGTCCGTTTAAAATGCTTTAAATAGCTTTTACACTTAATACAGATTCTAGTTTGACCTTAGGACAGTAAACCCTTGTTTATCACGGTTATTGGTTCAAGACCCGACACGATTTAGTATTTTAAAAAGTATATATTTCATAGTCAGAGCATAGAAAACACTTTACCATTATTAGAGTCCTCCAGACATGAAATAACACCCCTATACTTACCTTTACACACGTATTCACCCAATATAGTAGATATAATCCCAGAAAAGAAGCAATTTAAGACAATAAATGTCTTCAGGACGTGTAGAGAGGAAGTGACTTTGGGGATTCAGTTGAGTTTTAGCTGGGCTGTGACCACCACAGTAGCTTATGTTATTGTTATGACGATGATGACTATTGTTATTGTTAGCATTTCATTATTGTGTCTGTTGTGAGGTAAATAATAAAAAAAGTAAGTACAGTCCATGTATTGCCCCAAACTGGATTTGTCTGTGTGAAAAGGCTTAATTCAAGACAAGAATAAGTAACAGCTGCTTAAATATGCATTTTTTGGACTAGTAGGGAGTAGTCAACTACCTGTTGCAGTAGATCATGAACATCAATTGATACAGGTTGGCCCGGCGCAAGTTAAAAGACGTCCTGGACCAGTGTTTTTAAGATGTAGGTCAAGTTAGTTAAAGGTGTTGAAATAAATAATTAAAACCCCAGAATGAGTGTGACGTTCATGCCACATGAGTATGTCTGACTACAACTACATTTATGGTTCATTGGACAAAACAAATCCCCGCCTCCCGCCCAAAGTCAGCTGGGATAGGCTCCAGCTTACCCGCGACCCTAATGAGGATAAGCTCTATAGAAAATGAATGAATGGAAAAAACAAAGACATGCCATATAAATGGAAACTCCACTAGACCACAAAAATAGGATCGTGCTCATAGTTCCAGACCCCTACCCCCCAACAAGGCAGAGTAGTGTTGTGTGGTCATGGCGAGCTGAGAGCACTTGGCAGGATATTGAAAAAGGTAGAGTAAGAGAGAAGCAGGTTAAGTCTCTTGAACGCCTGTTTATTTTTGGTGATATGGCGTGGTCTGTCTGGTCCGGGCTCCCGGGGCCCTCATGGTGCACAGTGACCTCTCATTACCACTGCTTGCGGGAGCGTGAAAAGGAGATTGGTGCAAAGGGCAGCCGGGTAGATGCGTCTAACCTTTTAAACCATCCGAATATGTCAACCATACAAATAACTCATTAACCTTATCCATTTAAATGAAAGGCTCCTACTCTTACCCCACACTCCTTTCCTGGCTTTTGTATGAGATTTGTGTAATTGGCCAGCGCCCATGATGGAAATGCTGAGGCCCTCTGCGGCGGGACCCACGCAGATGCGCAGAGGGATTGCCCCCTTTTGGCCGCGACACTTAACCGAGCCGGAGTCTGTAGGAAAGGAGTTGCGGATGGGGAAGTGCTTTTACGTTGGCTTGTGTGTGAGTGTGTTGTTTAGGAAGTGGCCTCCAGGCCTGTTCAAGTAGCACAGGAGGGTATTGATTGGAGGAGCTCAATAGTTGGGCTCTTTTAATCACCTCACTCAGAGGCTGCATTGTCCCAAAGGCCTGGAGAATAAGCGAGCTTAATAACCCCATGCATATGCACACGGACCATGGCTCCCAGGCATAGTAGCCCCGCTTGGGCCCACACACCCACTAATCAATAGAAATGATTACCAACCGGCAGCTTGACTCTCCTTTGTTCTCCTTGGAAACCCTTCTTTTGCATCACCGTAACCCTTTGAAAACGGTAGGGATGTCCGATATTGGTGTTCAAATGAGATACCGGATCATATTGGTGTGGCTTTTTGATACGGGTGCGTGAGTGACACCTCATCAAGTAGCTCAATATGTCGAGTCTGGAACGATTGCCAAGTTTCATTGGACATGTTTTGCTCTTTGCGTTTCATGCGGCGCCACCTAAACTGCAGGGCTGACCGCTAAAGAGAAACAGGTACCGTTGCAGGCGCTGTCCGGCCACGGCACGTCATGCCAAACGGGAAACAGAAAATCTAAATTAGAGCACAAACTGACGCGGAAACACAAACTAAGACAAAGCCCTGGTTTTTGAAGCGGGGAGTAAGGTGCTTTCCTTCAGTACTTCTAATCTAAGATCACACCTCAGGAACAACCACTCAGTCACACGCAGCGTTTTGGCACTTTTCTACATTGCATGTAGTATGATTGCATACTGCAGTGCAGTCGAACCTAACGTCATTAACATCATCAATGTGATTTGCAAGGACTCTCACCCAATTGATGTTTGCCATAAAAAAATAATTAATTCATCTGTTGCAGAAAGCCAGACGCGTAAAAACTGCAGAAAACAAACAACTTGGAAAAGCATACAAATACATACACATGATGAATGAATGAAGGGGATAAGGGAACATGTGATGTTTAACTTTTGCTTTCATCCAAGACGTGATTGTGATGTGCCACCGACAGCGACGCGGCACAGCGATCCACTTGGACGCCACCTTTGAGTTATTTGTTTAAATTCAAACGGGCTTCCTGTCTTCTTCATCACTTTCTTTGGCTCGCGGCGTGTGTTAGGCAGGAAAGAATGACGGGGTCAGCTGCTGGTGATGTCATAGACAAGCGACGGTTTTTGTATTAGCAAACTGCTAACAAATGAATCAATTATGTCCCCCAGTGACTGTACAGGACAAAAAATAAATAAACAAGGAAATCATTAGGAACACAGTTGGCCCCAAACAAGTACACTAACAGAAAAATGTACGCAAACTGAGGGAAAATGTTGTTGCAAAATTTGTATGTTAACCGAAAACCCCACTAACTGGTACGTACATAAAACCCAGGTTCATAAATGTGTTTGTCTTATTTTGCACAAAGGGTGTTTAATTGTGGCCGCACGGTGGCTGAGTGGTTAGCACATCTCTGTGTGGAGTTTGCATGTTCTCCCCATGCGTGTGTGGGTTTTCTCCGGGTACTCCGGTTTCCTCCCACATTCCAAAAACGTGCATGTTAGGTTAATTGGTGACTCTAAATTGTCCATAGGTATGAATGTGAGTGTGAATGTTTGTTTGTCTATATGTACCCTGCGATTGACTGGCGACCAGTCCAGGGTGTACCCCGCCTCTCGCCCAAAGTCTGCTGGGATACGCTCCAGCATCCCCGTCACCCTAATGAGGATAAGCGGCATAGAAAATGGATGGATGGATGGATGGGTGTTTATTTGTGAAACTGATCTAATAGGAGAAACATCACAGGGAAGAGCTGCTGCCTCTATCGGTATCTAAAGGTAATGATGTGCTGGACAGTATCGAATACCAACAAGAAAGCCAATATCAAGCATCTAATCAATTGAAATGTGCTACTGATTTAGATGTATTACTACAGTACCACATGTTTAACTTGTACATACACTTAGTGACATCACTGGCCAATCACTGCTGCTGCATATATTGATTGACATGCAGGATTTCCAGTGATTGCATGATCGGAGACCGGATACCCGGCCAGAGACGATACAGGTGGCGGGACTTGAACCGGTACGCAAGCCACAGCCACAGACCTCCATCCATCCATCCATCCATTTTCCTCCGCTTATCTGGGTCCGGGTCGCGGGGGCAGCAGCTTCAGTAGGAAAGTCCAGACTTCCCGGTCCCCAGCGACCTCTTCCAGCTACATCGGGAGGACACCAAGGCGTTCCCAGGCCAGCTGTGAGACATAGTCCCTCCAGCGTGTCCTAGGTCTTCCCGGGGGCCTTCTCCCGACTGGGCATGCCCGAAACACCTCACCAGGGAGGCGCCCGGGAGGCATCCGGACTAGATGCCAAAGCCACTTTAACTGGCTCCTCTCGATGTGAAGGAGCAGCGGTTCTACTCTGAGCTCCTCCCGGATGGCCGAACTCCTCACCTTATCTCTTAGGGTGAGTCCCGCCACCCTACGGAGGAAACTCATTTCCGCCGCTTGTATCCGCGATCTCGTTCTTTCGGTCATGATCCATAACTCATGACCATAGGTGAGGGTGGGAACGTAGATCGATCGGTAAACAGAGAGCTTTGCCTTCCGGCTCAGCTCTCTCTTCACCACGACGGTCCGGTACAGTGACCGCATTACTGCAGATGCTGCACCGATCCGTCTGTCAATCTCACGCTCCAACCTTCCCTCACTCGTGAACAAGAACCCGAGATACTTGAACTCCTCCACCTGAGGCAAGACCTCACTCCCAACCCGGAAGGGAAAGTCCACCCGTTTCCGACTGAGAACCATGGCCTCGGATTTGGAGGTGCTGAGTCTCATCCCAGAAGCTTCACACTCAGCTGCAAACCGCTCCAGTAAACACTGAAGGTCACAGCCTGATGAGGCCATAAGGACCACATCGTCTGCAAATAGCAGAGACGAGATCCTAAGGTCACCAAGCTGGACTCCCTCAACACCTTGACTGCGCCTAGAAATTCTGTCCATGAAGATTATGAACAGAATCGGTGACAAAGGGCAGCCTTGGCGGAGGCCAACGTTCACCGGAAACAAGCTCGACTTACTGCTGGCAATGCGAACCAGGCTCCTGCTTCGATTGTACAAGGACCGAATGGCACGTAGAAGCGGACCATCAATCCCGTACTCCCGGAGCACCCCCCACAGGACACCACGAGGGACACGGTCGAATGCCTTTTCCAGGTCTACAAAGCACATGTAGACTGGTTGGGCAAACTCCCACATACCCTCGAGTACCCTTGCAAGGGTGTAGAGCTGGTCCAGTGTTCCGCGACCGGGACGAAAACCACATTGCAGCTCCTCTAACCGAGGTTCGACTAACGGTCGTACCCTTCTCTCCAGCACCCTGGAGTAGACTTTCCCAGGAAGGCTGAGGAGTGTGATCCCCCTATAGTTGGAACACACCCTCCGGTCACCCTTTTTAAAAATGGGGACCACCACCCCGGTCTGCCAGTCCAGAGGTACTGTTCCTGACTTCCATGCAATGTTGTAGAGGCGTGTCAACCAACACAGTCCTCCAACATCCAGAGCCTTGAGAAATTCTGAGCGGAACTCGTCTACCCCCGGAGCCTTGCCACTGGGGAGTGATTTGACTACCCCAATTACCTCAGCCACGGTGATAGAACTGTCCACGTACGTATCCTCAGACTCTGCTTCCTCTATGGAAGGCATGTCAGTGGGATTGAGAAGGGCCTCGAAGTATTCCTTCCACCGACCAACTATATCCACAGTCGAGGTCAGCAAGCCCCCGTCCGCACTGTAAACAGTGTGAACTGGCGGCTGCTTCCCCTTTCTGAGGTGTCGGACGGTTTGCCAGAACCTCTTCGAGGCCGACCGAAAGTCGTGCTCTTCACCGAGCTCCTCCCACACCCGAGTTTTTGCCTCGACCACCGCTGAAGCCGCGTGCCGCTTGCCCTGCCGGTACCTGTCAGCTGCTTCGGGAGTCCCGCAAGCCATCCATGCTTGATTGGACTCCTTTTTCAGCTTGACAGCAGCCCAAACCCTCGGTGTCCACCATCGGGTTCGGGGCTTGCCACCACGACTGGCACCGACCACCTTGCGGCCGCAACTACAACTGGCTGCCTCAGCAATAGAGGCACGGAATACGGGCCATTCGGACTCAATATCCCGGTCCTCCCTCGAGATGCAGGTGAAGCTCTGCCGGAGATGAGAGTTGAAGACTCGACGAACGGGAGACTCTGCCAGACGTTCCCAGCACACCCTCACTACGGGTTTGGATCTGCCAGGTCTGTCAGGCATCTTTCCCCGCCATCTAATCCAACTCATCACCAGGTGGTGGTCAGTTGACAGCTCAGCCCTCTCTTCACCTGCGTGTCCAGAACATGCAGACGCAGGTCTGATGATACGACCACAAAGTCGATCATAGACCTGCGACCTAGGGTGTCCTGGTGCCAAGTGCACTTATGGAAATCCTTATGTTCGAACATGGTGTTTGTTATGGACAAACTGTAATTCGCAAAGTCGCAAAGTCCAGCAACAACACACCGCACGGGTTTAGGTCAGGGAGGCCGTTCCTCCCAACCACGCCCCTCCAAGTCACACTGTCATTGCCCACACGGGCGTTGAAGTCTCCCAGCAGAACTGTGGAGTCACCAGCTGGGGTGCTCGCCAGAACCCCTCTGATAGACTCCAACAAGGTTGGGTACTCTGAACTCCGTTCGGCGCATACGCACAAACCACAGTCAGGACCCTTTCCCCAGCCCTAAGGCGTAGGGAAATAACCCTCTCGTTCACTGGGGATGACTCCAACACAGAGGCAACAAGCCGGGGGGCTAACAATAAGCCCACATCAGCTCGCCGCCTCTCCACTGCGGCAACTCCAGAGAAGAACAAGGTCCGGCTCCTCTCAAGGAATTTGGTTCCAGAGCCCAAACTGTGGGTTGAGGTGAGTCCGACTATATCTAGTCATAATCTCTCCGCCTCTTCCACAAGCTCGAGCTCCTTCCCCACCAGAGAAGTGACATTCCATGTCCCAAGAACCAGATTTGGCCGCTGGAGACCAGGTCGCCCGGACACCCGCCCTCGACCACTGCCCAAATCACACAGCACCGGGCCCCCATGCTTGCCCCTGCAGGTGGTGGGTCTGCGGGGGGCAGTTCCCGTGTGGCTTCTTCAGGCTAGGCCCGGCCAGGTCCCACGGGTGAAGACCTGACCACCAGGCGCTCGCCTGCGAGCCCCTCCCCTAGTCCTGGCTCCATGGTGAGGCGCCGGTATCCCACGTCCGGTCACTCCTCTATGTTTTTTTCATAGAGGTCTTCTGAATCACTCTTAGTCTGGCTCGTCACCTAGAACCTGATTGCCTTGGGAGACCCTACCGGCTGTTGTTTACAGCCGCGGCGAGAAGCTGATGCTGTATCCATTCGCTTCACATCAGAGATATGTGATGCTACACATATTAGTATTTGGACAATAGTTGGACAATATCGGCATACGGGATAACGCCGTTATTGGACATCCCCAATAAGAAGACCAAATAATCAATCTATTCAGTTAATTTATACACCTAATAAAGACAAGTTCAATTATTGGAATTGTTTGATAGATGTACGTGGAAGGAACCAGGGGCGTGGAGCCAACTTGCCCGGGCCAGAAAGGCTTGATGAGGTAGGGCGGCGAGCGAGGAGGAGGGCCGGCTGTCATGCCAACCACAGTGCAGCTTGAGTCCTTAATAAAGTGGCGGGGTTTGTTTGACAATAAATACAATTGTCGTTATTTAAAAACCAGATTGCATGTTACTGTGAATTAAGGTCACAATTGTGTGTGTGTGTGCGTGTGTGTGCATGTGTGTGTACAGTCGTGTAAACCTACCCCGGAGTAAAGACTTCCCCAAAAGGGGACATGTCCAGGTGGAGCGCCTGTTTATCCCTGCCCAATTGGACAAACAGCTTTGTGAGGTTAAGCATCAGGATGCTAAAAATGTCATTTCTCCCGTTCTGTTTTCGTGCTCTGCCGCCATCTTTTCTCCGCAGTGCTGCCCCTCAGCCTTATTGGCTGTCATATCTCTTTATGCTGTTTGGAAATGCTGTACATTCTGTTACAGGCTTGTGACTGATAGTCTGCCAATTTTAGCTATGGCACATCAGAGAGGCAACCCCCCCCCTTCCCGTGCATCGCACCCCCACCCCCGCCCCACCACCACCAGGGCAGAGCACAGAGAGAGTCGCATTAAAGCCGTGACAGTGTGCTCCTTTCACTGCTCTCCCTGATTCCACGCTGCCTGATTAAGCCTTTCTCGCCACTACTGGCTCTTTAGTTCTAATTGGAAAAGGCTACTAAAACATGGCCGTCTCAGCTGCAGCGTACAAGAGGGTCTTGTCGCAGGTACACACAGAAGCCCCCCCCCCTTTTCCCCAGCAGCACAACCCCTGGCGGTTTGCGTATTGTCGATGTGAACTCACATGAGTAATAGACAGGCGTTATTATTATTGTTGCCTCTTATCACAGACTCAGAGGCCATTTATGTTTCCATCTATAAGCCCCCAAGCGGCGCTACAAAAACTAATAACGTCGATGGCTTTAAAAGAGAAAACACATTCCGCAGGAAGGCGGTGAATCAGCATCCTGCTTTGGTAAATATTGAGATTGTGGACGCGCCTTTCTCGCCCTTTTCTCCATGTTTCCCTTTCTTCTCTCCTCCGCTGCACCCCTCCTGTCCTCTGCTTTTGAAGCCAAGTAAAGGTGTCACAACGGGGAAATCATTTGCGCTGCTCAGAACAAAGGCAAATTTTGACTGTGGCGGTAATGGGACGTTTTGTGACGTGGAAGACAAAAGAGCTTTTTGCCAAAAAAAGCAAAATAATAAGGCAATGATGTGTGATGGATACGTTGGAAGCCCTCGTTACGGTTTAGGAGTTCTTATATTAAAAAGTCCTCACTGGAAGTTAACGGTAACCTTTGCTACTGTGTCATCGCGATGTTGTACGGGCGGCTTGAAACACATTTTAAAAGCCGCAATGTGCATTCCATTACCGTTACGCTCCCTTATCGACGGGCGATGCCGCCGACAGACCCCCGTGCACAATTATTGAGCCGTTATGAATGATCTAGCCAGTGGAGCTTTTGTCTCGGCTCAGGAGACTGCAGATGACATTTATTGTTCCGGGAAGGAAGACACTGGCATGATGAACTTAAATTGTTCTCTGAATGCCTACAACCCTGCTCCATACATCTCACACGTTCCTACATCACATCAAATGTTTGACTTTGAAATTATACATTTCAGATTAGGAGTTGACAAAAAAAAATACAATACATGCTGACAGGAAATATCCTTTTTCTCACCTCTGAAAATGCGTCTCTTGTACTTGAATGAATGAAATGTATTATATGCCAAGAGGCACGAGCTGTATGACAAAATCTTCCTATGCAAGGATAATAATTGATATTCATCAATCACAGCGCAAACCACCGTTCTTCAATGGATGCTAGCCAAAACTACCATTCATTTAGATAACACATTTTGCTGGACTACAAATTATTGTCAATAATCAACATTATTGACCATTTTTTGAGATCATTTTTGTCGAAAGCAATAAACTTTAATTTCTCTAGCATATTTATTAACATTGTAATTGGACTGTAAGGAGCTTTTAAGTAAAAAAACGTGAACAACATAATAATAACATAGTCTGACCTTCCAAATAATGGCTGCTGTTAGGGCTGAGATCGGGCAGCCTGTTGTAGATTATTTCCTGTCTTTACGACTTCTTCAGAGGGCACACAGCGTGCCTCCGTGAATGCTTTCTCCGATCAACATTTGCAATAAAAATGACCTGTAAAGGATTGAATGGTTCCAGCCGCAATAACAGTCCCCTTTTCTCTTTAATTACCATTGGCTGGTTGCTCCAAAAGGATGCTGACAAGCTAAATAATCACACACATCACGTCGCACATTCAACCCTGATGAAGGGCTATAAAAGAAAGGATGTCCAAAGTACGGCGCAGGGGCCGTTCACTGACCGAGGCTTACTTGTTATTGACCTGAAGCACACTGTAGAAAAAAAAAAGAGCAAAAATGCAAAAAGTAGAGCAAAAGGCATAATGTGATGACAAAAATAATACTGATATCTACTAAGAACAGAAAGCTTTGTTTTTAAATATGTATCATGTTTGTTTAGCCTTTTTGCAAAATAAATAAAGTAAATAAATAAATAAAATATCACAGTTGCGTTTTTTTCAAGTTGCCGCTGGGGGGCTGGAGTATTTTGTTCAAAGTTGGCAGGTCTGCATGTTGTACCGAGCAAATAGTCTATGTTGCGCTACTTTCTGATTCTAATGTTTACCATCACACTTTTCCTTTTATCCAGCACTGGTACACCCTGTCTGTGGTAGCACCACATAAAAAAAAGCCAACGACAAAACGAACACACTCAACGCCTATGGTAGCAAAACTGCGACTCACCAGTTTCTCTCCCTTTTTGTCCAAAGTCAGCTGGGATGGACTCTTGTTGGATAAAGAGAAACTTCGTTTAAACTGAGCATTATTTACTTTGCAAAGGCGTACATTTTGATACAGCTGTTGTTTTGAACGTGTAGGCATTCCTAATGTAACTCACTAATAAGCATTATTATGGAACTCCAATTGTTTGCTGTTCTGTTGTATTTCCGATGCCGTCTATTCATCTGCCACCTTTAGAATTGTGTAAAAACAATGTATGTAGTCCTTCTTCAATCTACATCTACATTTGAACTGAAACACGACCATGAAATTGGTATCCGTCGGAATCTACTTCACTATTTTTCAAACCTTCATTAGTTTCTGCTAAACTTGACCTCTACTGTACATTCACTTGCCACCTAATGACCTACACTTGGACAATTGTGAAGCCACCCAATGCTATAGGCACTGTTTTCCCAATTGCAAAGAAAATAAATGCCTGAGATGTTCAACGAAAGCCTCTCGGAGATGTGAAAATGTCTGTTGGAGTTTGGTTTTTTTTGTACAGAAGGAAAAACGATTTCCTGTTGTGCTAAGCTACAATAATTCTTTTCTGGTACAGTTGCCCAAAGAAAATGTGGTTTGATTTTCATAACGTTTTTTGGTTATTGTGTTTATATCGACATGTGTAGTATTGTCAGCATCCTCATTGTCACTAAGCACCGTGCCACATCTACGACTCCTGTAAGTAGACAACATTGAAAAATGCACATAGTGACTTCCTGTTCAGTGCAAAGCAATTATCAAAATCCAAGTAGGGCGCTATTAATCTGGATTCTACCGCAATTACCAAAAGGCACCCATCTATCATTTTTTTTAGATTGTAAGCCAGTGATCGAACGATTTGTGCACGTACAAAAGCTTTATTGTTATTGTAGTCAGGAAAAGTACAGCAGCAGCTCTCTTGTTAGATAAGAATATACCATATATGGGTCAGGTTCGGCATTGAAATGGGGTTCAACAAAATTCATAATAAACGCCGTCCAATGTCAAGGGAGACTCATTTGGATTATGAAGTCTCCCTTGACAAAGCAATTTTGCTCACTACTTAAAGGCAGCTTGACTCCCATTCAGCTGTTATGATGCTGGACAAGACCAAAAAAAAAGAAGAATATACCATAAATGAAAACTAAGGATGTCTCGATCCGATATTCAGAATTGGGATCGGCTGCCGATTGGCTGTATTTTGAAGATCAGGTAAGATCTGCTCCCTCTACCAGATTTTGCCGATCCGTTTGCTTTAACTCTGGGCCACACTCCAACATGATAGATGCAGTAAATGCGCCTCAACGCTGGTCGCCACTCGACTCCCGTCGCCCGGATGAAGAACACCACTATGTAGACATGTCGCCGGTTTACCGTGGTGAAGTTAGTTTCACGTTGGATGTTCGGCTACGCAGTTACGGTAGATTCCCGTCACTGTGCCCGGATTCCTCTGTCATGGTGCCGGGAGCTTGCATGGGAAGTGCCACTGTAGTCCTACCCTAAAAGTATCGCATTGGCTCGGCAAGACTATAAAAAAGTAATAATCGGATTGGAGCGGAAACCAAAAATGTGGATCGGGACATCCCTGATGAAAACAGAAGAATCCAAATAAAAATATGCACAAATCGAGGAAAACAATGTCCACAAATTGTCATGGGCTTAAAAGGGTTCACTAACTGGCCAGGTCAGACTCCAGATGCAGATCTGGAACTGTTCCAATGTGGAACTGTACCTATTGTCAAAAAATGACAGAAATGAGTGGAACCTCGGTTAGCATCATTAATTCAATTCAGAAAGTTCAACTCTAACTGAAACAGAACCAAATCCCATTTTCCTACAAGAAATCATGTAAACCCAGTGATTCTGTTCCAGAAAGCCAATAACACGCAACACGTTGTTATGACAATCATAGCTTTATATGCGGAAAACAATTCAAAATGCATACAGACGCATATAAAGGATTAATGAAAGGGATAAATAAAAATGAATGGTTAAGGTTTTTTGAAGACATGATGCTTGACGTGACTGAAAACAGGAAGGGGGCGGTGGTTGATTTCTCTGCTACATCGTGTCTTTGGGAGCAGTCTTCAGCTAAAAGAAAGGTAAAAATCCCCTTACATGTCCATTTATCTCTTTCTTTTGTCATTTATATGCATTTAGATTTGTTTTTTGCATGTGAACTGTTTGACAGTCAACCACTGATGACATCATAGACAATAAGAACACATTTGGACTCACGCAGTGTATTAACAACACGACATGACGTACGCCATACTGTACGCTAACCTGCAGAATGCACGCAAACCGAGGCAAAATTGCGGCGAAAATGTTCAACTTTGGCCAAAAAACACGCTAACTGAGGTTCGACTGTGTTAATTATTATACTTTTTTGCCCGAGAGCTTCTATTCTGACTGGAGTATGTTTATTTTCAGACTTTACTGTACTGGTTGATCAGATCAGGAAACCCACTGAGCAGTTGCATGGAAGTTACGCCATCCCACATGATACTACACAGCCAATCCAATCCAGGCGCTAACATCGCGACTAGAGGCAGGTGAAAGAGGACAGAACAACTCCAGTGACACGGAAGAGCGAGGGAGATATGGGGAAATAAGAGATAAACGAGTGCGAGAGAGAACAGAGAGACGAGCGAGAGCCACGGAAAGAGAGGACAGGGAGACTAATAAGCCAGAGACAAGCGAAAAATAAATACACAAGCTCTAAGAAGAGAAAAAGAGGACAGCGAAAACAGAGCTTTCAACCCAGAACACTCATTCACGTTCACTCTTCTCTCTGGAAGCACAAAACCAGTTTGTCTTTTACGCTCAGAGACCGCGGCAATCATAAAAAAGTGGCAATGGGAAACGCCACTACGAGACTGAACTGAGCTACTTGGAAATAGGCAGTCTCAGAGCCCAATATGACCAACCCAGGGGTGTCCAAAATGTGGCCTTTTCATGAGCAAATTTACTAGACATCATTTTCTATAACTCTTCATATTCAAATTTTAGTTGAAGTCCTCTGCCGTGAGCCGGCAAGAAAACGAAGCCCAACCTGCATATCCTTAGTGAAAACTGTGCAAAGCTTGCTTGTTGCACCCCCAAAATGAAAACTTCCCAAGAGATGGTGAGGTCCTGCATGGACCATTTGCTTTCTCCACAAGCTGTTTAAAGTGGTAATGGTAGCCCTCTTTATTGTGACCGCATTGCTTAGCGATGATATTGTAGCCTTCATATCTACAGGAATGACACATATGATGCGTGATATGTATGGTCAGTAAGTGTTGTGGATTAAAAAAAAGATCCTGTAGAAAAGGAAAATAAAATTGTGTGTTGACTTCATGCCCTTCCGTCAAAAAAGATCAATGCGATTTTTTTTGACATGATGAAATAAAGAACAGAGCACAAAATGAAGACATCTGTTGTATGGACATTGGCAAATATTCTGCTGTTGCATGATGTCACTCAATTTTGGATGCTCAGATAATTACAAAAGACCTACCAAAATATTACCAAAACACAATTTACTGCTTATGCTATGGAAGGCTAATGTTCAATTAAAATATTGAATCCCGATTAATCACATTTTGTCCACAGCTAACTCATAATTAACCACATGTAATTGCAGATAGAAATGTGTATTTCTCTATAGTTAAGTATATAATAAGTAGGGATATACCTAAATCTCTGTGGTAATCTACAATGATAACTACATCCAGTTTAATGTAAAGGGATATCAATTTTGGAAACATGGGCCATTCTTTTATTCAGACAATAATATACAGTTAGTAATCCCCCGGTTTTTGAATGTTTAATGTGAGCGCTGATTTGTCCTACTCTGTTTTTATGGTCTTTGAACGCACTTTCTACAACAGCTTGTGCTAACGTCTTAAGCATGGAGTAGGAGTGATGCTGGGCCTATATTTGTAAAATGACGTTGCGTTGCAGCCGAATGCAAACCTTGTCATGCACAAGTTTTCCGTGGTGGCACACTCAGAACCAAAACGTCATCGTCATCGGGCATTGTAAAATGCTCCTTGCATTAAAACGATAAAACTCAATGCGATGAAAATATACTCATCCACCTCGAGTTGCTCACACACACACACTAACTCTGCTAGTTTCAACATGTTGAGCTCAGTAGAGGGCGGTTTAGTGTTTGTAATGCGATTCTGCCACAATTGAGTCGTCCGCCGGGGAACTACTTACCCCCACGAACGTTCCTTCTCATCAGGATGAAAGCATTTCATTTACATTTTTTCAATTTCCGCAAGATTCCGTGTTTAACATTAAATTCCACGATTCCGTTGACTCGGGAATCATAGGGTTCTATCTATTATTCCAAGCCGCCTCTTCATTGTGCATAAAACTATACTTAAAGAAGTAAATGGGTCTGTTTTTCTTATACTTACTGTGGCTAATTGTGTGTTCTTTAAGTAATGGCACTTGAGCAAGCTTTTTTTTTTTTCAAACATTCCACGCTACAAAATAAGTAATAAAAGTGTGTGTGATTCGTACCGATATGGGATTGACATCGGTATTGGCCGATATTCCAGGCTGCAATATTGGTATCTGATTGGGAGTCAAAAATTTATATCGGGACACCCCTTGTTTGTGTGAGAAATTTCAAGTCAATCCAACTTCTGGGGTTGAACCTGTGAGTTTAAACCCAGCGCCACCGTGTGGTGGTAATACAACATCGTAGGCGTGCATGTTCTGACAAATGTTTTGAATGCGTTGCTTCAGGAGTAGAATAGTTAGCAAATTTATACCCACTTGGGCTGTCCTCTATTTTTGTCCACATGTATCAGGTGACTTGATCAACAAAGCATTTTCAAGGAACCCCCAAATATTTTCCCTTTTCTAATTACAGGGCATTATTTTTCTTCTAGTAGATCAACCTAATATATTCTCATGAGAAAAGGCGGCACAAAGGGTGTTGGGTTTAGGGGTGTTATGGTGGAGGTATGGATGTTACCAGCCCATTAAACGGCCGTTTTTAGTTGTCATCTTCAGCAAAGATGTAAGCCTCACTGTAGTCCCTAATTGGTCCAGAATTTGCAGGGAAGTGACAGAGGCCATCTAGCAGCCAAATTAATCACATGACATAGCTACACAGTGTATAAGCCGGAGGTCAGAGTGTGATGAAAGAGAAGAACAAGAACTTGGATGACACAGAAACGCACTTGCACGAGCGGAACTTGTGTAAGGACCGGGCTGTCTTTTAATGCGATGCTTGTCACCTGGCTGGAAACAATTGGTCTTCATCACACAATCATCATAATTGTCTGTCCATTGCTGCACGGTGCTGAGCTCAGTTCTGCAGCACTTGGGGACAGACTGTTTGTCACTCCACATTTGTATGGTGAGAAACAACAAAAAACACATCTCATTGAACACATCATCAACAGTGACACTGGAGGAGAACGTGGTTATTGAGCACATCTTTGTAGTTAAGTTAGGTCCAAAAATGGAAATAATGTCATATAAGTGATGGGCTGCACGGGGGTCGGGTGGTTAGCATGTTGGGCACACAGTCAGGAGATTTGGAAGACCAGGGTTTGAATCTCCGTTGGGCATCTCTGTGTGGAGTTTGCATGTTCTCCCCGTGTGTGCGTGGGTTTTCTCCGGGTACTCCGGTTTCCTCCCACTGTCCAAAAAAAAACCATGCACGTTAGGTTAAATGGCGACTGTGAATGTTTGTTTGTTTATTAGTGGTCTGCGATTGACTGGTGACCAGTCCAGGGTGTGCCCTACCTCTTGCATTATAGATAATGAGCGGTGTGGATGTTGTTGCTATTTAGCTTCATCCGTGTTGATAAAAAGTACCGCCTGAGCTTCATGGCTGCCATCCTTTTGTCATGTTGAGCTTGCACAATATTAGTAGACATCTTACTAAGTCCCTCAGGTATGCAAACAGCATAGCTGCAGAAGGTTCCCGGAGGTCAGCCTCCAAACGGATGTTAGAAGAAATAATCCCAATCCAATTAATTCGTTCCAGAAAGCCAAAAATGCAAGCACATGAAGAAAACTATTGAAAATGCATATAAATACTTATAAACGATGAATAAAAGGGATAAACGAATATGAAAGGGTACAAAGGTGGTGGTGGTTGAACTCGCCACCACACTGTGTCTTTGAGAACAGTCCAGTCTTACAAAATACTGTCTTATATTTGTGTCTTATATACTACTATGCACCATATACATGCATCTATGTAGCCACATAAAGAGGGAGGAAACTACTTGTACCGGCCTCTTTATGGAAGAATAGTCTTTTTGTAGATAAGTGTCTATTTTTCACATGAACCGCAATGCAATTCAAGTTTCACGTTTCATAAATCATTAACAATTGTGTGCGAGTGGGACAGCTTGATGTAATGACAAGTAAAAACATTAGTGAAGTCAATTATACGACTGTGACGCCCAGCTTAAGTGCAAACTTGGTGGAGGGTTTTTTTTTTTTGTAACATTTAAGCCAGCGGTCATAGACACTCTCAGGAGGACGGCTCGCTTATGTCTTAAAGGATCCTTGAGGAGCGCTCAGGCAGCTGTCATTCCCTCCACGTCTCCATCAGCGTCGTTGGAGAGGTGTCTGGATGGGATGAGGTAGCTCGTGCCTGCCGCCATTAATCACAGCAGAGGTAGTAAACGGCGTTTGATGGTCATTAGAGAACACTTCTATTACAGAGGTTACTGTGTCTAGCGGTTAACCTTCTCATCCGTGATGTATAGCACTATATGGCTTTTTAGGAGAAGGGAGGAAGAGAAGGAAGACCGGCATGCCCCCCGCACCCGCTTGTGCAATCATTGTGCAACCTTTTGTTTCCATCCTTCCGTGCTCCTCCTGTTTTAACCCCACCTCCACCTTGCCCGTCATCACTCCCTTCATCCCCTCATGCACCCCCTCCCCCCCATGCCTCCTATAATCTAAAATGTGCCCTGCAAGTGAAGGCAGCTGCTTAAGTGGCGATAGAGGGAGGAGAAAAGGGGGGGGTTAGTCTGACTCACAGTTAGCTTTGCTTGCTGAATGCTGCAGCGCCAACTCCTCCCATTTCACTCAAGGTCTCGCTCTCCCTTACACACACACACACACACACACACCAGCAACCAGTATTTTTCTGGAGCTTTCTGTTGTTGAGAAGAACTTTCTGTTCTGCTGCATTGGTGCGTTATTGACTCGATGGGCTTTATTTTCATTTTCTTATGAAATTTTAATGCACAACCTCATAATTAGGGAGGCAGCTCGTGATGTGCCAGCTTGATCTCTCCCTGTTTGGCTGCAGTATACGCACCACTGCGGATGCAGCGCAATAAATAGCACACGGTGAGAATGCTGACAATTGTCTCTCTCCGTCAATAACATGTCTCGGGAGCTGAGGGGGCGATGGTTTTCGCGCTGTTTGGTTAGCGGCATTAGCGTCGGTGAGCTTCGTAGCTTAAAAGCACAGTCCCCTGCAGTGGAGTCACATAGTGGTGGCGAGGCCAGCAAAAGCCCAGTGCTTTTAATCTGCTGTCATTCATCCAGGAGCTGCTAGATACAGGCAGCAAGGCCACCACAGAGTGGCACAGGACAAAAGGCCGATACTAGGAGGTTGTCAAGAGAAAATGACGTCTAACGAGGTTAAAAAGGTGCAGTGTTGTTGAAAAAAGCAAAACTGTGCAGTAGCCTTGGTGAGCGTATCGCTCTACCTGTGCTGCAATCGGGCTTCATTTAGATAATTGCCAGCAACTGGAAGGTTTGTCTCCTATGTAATTAATTTAGCACATAAAACCCTGCTTGTATTTGATCTCTCTGTTCCTCCTATTTAACTTATGGATCAGATTGTCATCTTTTTTCACGCATATGTAGCTTTAGCTCTGCGTCATGCAGATATGGTAATGGTTTATTTGTTCTGAACAGGCCAAATGATATAGATATAGTATTCATAATAAAATAATTAATATACAGTCGGCCCACTACCGCTACAACGGCTTTCAAACCTCACTCTACTGCAGTTTATCAAAATGAATACATTAATAAATGTGTGGAGAGGGCCATTGACTGGCTTGAGTTGTGGCTGACAGCAGCTCCTGTGTGAACGTTCACTGCGCCATCGGACTAGTATTTTACTACACTGGCCACTACGTGTCACAAACGTTGCTTTGTTGCCATCAAGTATGCTGTCAGTTATTCTTGTGACATGTGAGTTTATGTAATGTCTTGTTTACGTCTAAGACGTCTTATTTTCTTATATTATGTCAGCTATATTGGTAATACAAATGTAGAAGTGACTATAGGTGTGTTTTTTCATGCCAAGAGGATTCTAATAATGGAAAAAATATACTTTGAATGTCTGAAACAGGTTATCTATGCTGTGAAGACAAAAATATTGTATTTATAAATAAGGAATCCTACTTCACAATTAACCACCATAAACTAGGGACGACTTTTTAAAAGTAAGTGATTGATTGTATTGTACGTACATTAACATTGTACTGTATGTACACTGTGGGTCAGGATTCGTCTTCCTTATATCACGTAAATGTTTTGCATAATCCCATTTTGACAAAGGTTTACATGAGCACTGATAGGTGAGTAGTCCTTCTACATATCTTTTATTCCAGTCTGATTTTGGAATCCTTCCATTTGAATGGGTGGACTTTTGTTGTTCACTGACAAGACTGTGGTTCAAGTCTGCATATGAATTTCATACCGAATTGAAGGGGAAAGTTTAACAATCATGATAAAGCAATATCTGAAATACAAAAATACAAACAACCAATAAAAAAGCCTACTGTAAATTTCGGGGGACACACCCTTGTGCTTAATATGGAACTTTATGTGGAACTTCAATATAAATGAAATATTCGAGATGAAGTCTTAATGCACAAAATAATCATCACACTTACTTCTTTGTTCATAGGATGCACACACAGCAATGAACAACATTGTGTGGCTTTGCCGTTCTGCTCTGTTCTCCTTGTGCCATGAGGCGTTCAGGAAAACTTGTAACTGTGAGTGTTAGACGCAAATTGTTTTTCATTTTTATTCACGTACCCCCTATAACAATTGGCGTACCCACACCTTGAGAACCTAGGGAGTAATCAGTTAGATCTTGCTTAAATGGACTGAATCAATGTGATCCAAACACACGCATTTAATGGTTTGGTCCAGAACATATCAGAAAAGAGGCAAAAATGTTGATCACTGTTTTCCAAAGTCACAGCTGATGTGTGTGGATATCTTGTTTTGCCTAAAATACAAATTCTAATAGGTCTGCTTTCATGGATGACTGAGGAAATTGGAATATATTATATTTACTCAATTCAGTCAGTCAAATACCAAAAAATGTTTGATTAATTGGATAATTGATTAATCACTGATTAATTGTTGCAGCTCTAACTATGTGGAAAAAAATCATACAGTGATTTATTGTTTGCAGAGTTCGGTCCTGTAATATTACAAGTTTTTTCCTCTTAAAAAAACAAATTTATTTTTAAAGAATTACATTGTTGTTGCTAAAAATGTATCCTCATGCTCCTTCAGAGTTTTAACATTTGAACTTTCGGAGAATTGCGTCATTTTGGGATTAAAAACGTGAACTTGTTTTGTTAGTTTTAGTTTTTAGCTTTATGTTTTTTCATTTAAGCTTCCTTCCACACAGAAGGCTCCGTCTAAATGCATATGGCTATGTACCGCTGAGCACAAGCGGGTCTTTAATTAGTCCAAATGTGTCAGTTAATCTGTCAGAATGTGTCAGTTGATTTGTCAAGTTGCAGATATCGTTATGGTAACATTCACAGAATAATTAATGAACCTCCTGAGCTTGATTGTTGTTGAAGTTCTCTGATAATGATGCCTTTTTTGAAGATGCACATGTTGTAGGGTGATTATTACGGTGTATTATATCATCCAACACACATCAACCCTCCTGTATTTTGCCCCTTTTTTCCCTTTGCCCTTCACTTTAAAAAGTATGTTTCAACTTTCCTCAAAAACTAAATGTTAATTGTGACGGGTTACATGCTTGAGCAACAGCAGTCTGCGAGGATAAGAGTGCAGCACGTTGGCAGTGGGCAGCTGAGTCTTTCCACCTTCCCCTTTTTCTTTGTTTTCTGGAAATGTTCTCTTATTTTAACATGCAAATGCTGACACATACGGACACTAATGCTATTTGAGTTGTTGTCTCTGCGAAAAATTTACGCTCGCTTGAATAACTAACATTCATCGCGTTGACATGGAACCATTAATATTAATATGGACCTCAGATGATTGAGGTGAAGGTTTGTGACTTTGCACCACTCCATTAAATTGAAACACAGTCAAGGTCTGTGTGGTATTACTGTTTGATGGTACTGTGTATGATTTCTTTTTTTTCCGTTTCACATTGTATAAATATTCATCATCGGAAGGCGGGTCTAAAAGTCACTTCTCTTTTCAGACTATTCGAACAGAACTCCAGAAACAGATGGTGAAAAGAGCAAATATGCATCCAGTGTCTTACATGCCAAAGACCGCGAATGACAATGAGTAGTCTGACACCTCTAGACAAAGTGCTGTGTTCAGGCCAAAGACTGCTGGTTTAGTGATTTCCAGTGTGGATACTGGCTTATCAAATCACATGAAACTCATCTTGTACACACAACCTTTGACACTAATCCTTTAACTTCAAGAAGAAGCAATGTGGAGTATAATCTCTTGGCCGGCATGTTGTGCATCTCTGTATTCTTCTTGTTAGTTAGCAATCTACTTTCTGTTTGGAAGCTGTGAATAGATGGGTGGGACTGTACCATTTTCCTGTAGCCACATTCTTATACATTAGTGATTTTTTAATGGGAGGGAAAGTGAAAATCTGCCAGTGACTGACAAACCTCACTAGGGTAACGGTGTATGCTGGAGCTTATCCCAGCTGACTTTGGGTTAGAAGCAGGGTACACCCTGGACTGGTTGCCAGCCAATCACAGGACACACGTAGACAAACAACCATTCACTGTATTGACAATATAGACTCGCCCATTAACCTAACATGCGTATTTTTTGGAATGTGGAAAGAAATCGGAGTACCCGCAGAAAACCCCCCACACACAAGGAAAACATGCAAAGCGAAGATTCAAACCCAAATCTTCTCTATCTCCTGAGTGTGTGGCCAACATGCTAACATCTCAACAACAGTGCGGCACAATGGAGACTTATTTATTTTCCAAAAACATGCATGTTAGGTTGATTGGAGACTCTAAATTGTCTATAGTTATGAATGTGAGTGTGAATGGTTGTTGGGCTGCCCAGTGACTGGCAGGCGACCAGTGCAGGGTGTACCCCGTCTCTGGCCCGAAGTCAGCTGGGATAGGCTCCATCATACCCCTGCAACCCTAATAAGGATAAGTGGCATAGGAAATGGGTTTTCATATATACTGTGTTGCTGTATGTTTGCAGCATTCCTACCTAAGACACCTGTTATTCTCTGTATTTGAAGTAATATGAAGATATACAGCATTTGAAAACAACATGTAAAGTTCAAAGTAGATCTTGCCTCTCATGTCTCAGATCAAAGACCACATAGTCTCACTCTAGAGCTGTCCTATCTAGTCTTTGAGCATGAATTGATGAGGCTTCATCACTAAATAGTAAGTAGATCATCGGATTCTCAGACTAGAGCCGTCATTTCTAGTTTTTGATAATAGTAGATAGTCTCAGACAAGAACTACTAAGTATGTTTGCTAAGACAACCTGAATAGTCCAGTTGCAGTCCAGGTTTCAAGAGTTTATGCTGAAAGACTAGATAGCTGTCCTGTCGAGTCCTTGAGCATGGACTGATGAAGCCTGCTTGGATGAGAGGCCAAACATGTTCTAAGACACCCTGACCTTTACATGTGGTTTCAAATGCTGCATTTATTCATATAGTTCAGTGGTTCCCAACTGGTTTAGCATTGGGACCTACCGTCACCCCTCACTGACAAGCGGGAACCACAAATTGCAGAATTGTTTGCAACCAAACCGCTGAAATATTTTACATTTAAAGGGACTGTTTGCAACACACGGTTTGCTGCAGCAGTGAGTCCCTGTCCACTATGTGGCGCTCTTCTCCAGCAGATATCTGCAGCTGTGTGCAGCATGTTAAGTCCTTCCCCTCCCACTCAAGCAAGACAAAGTCCCCCATAAACATGGCCTTTAACCACAAATAGCACAAGAACACAAGGTGAATTTACAAACATGGAGCCATTACAATATATATTTACATATAAAACAGCTCAGCAACACACTTTTGGGCCCTGACCCAGGAGCTGACAATCACTGGTACAGCGTTTAGCATCAGTTCTTGCCCAAAGACGAATGTGGACAGCTGTGGTCTGAAACCTCGTCTTTTACCATGAAGTGATGTGTATCTGTCATGCTGAAAGGCGAGAGCTGTCCTAGCTAGTCTTTGAACTGATCAAGCCTGGACTGCAACTGAACTGTTCAGGTTGTCTTGGAACACCTTTCCTTTTTGCAAATAGTCTCAGACAGGAGCTGTCCAGTGTAGCATTTGAGCAAGAACTGATGAAGCATGCTCAGGTGGGAAGAGAAACATTTTCTAAGACAATCCGAACAGTCAAGTAGCCATCACTTCAACGCCCTGGGAGTGCAATGACTTGGATGAAAGAGAATATTCACTGACACTACAGATCACAACACTATACAGCTCCTACGCGGACATGTTGGTGACCAGCAGGAGGAGGACAAACGCACGCAGGAATAAATTAATTCTTTCCAGGCCAAGTGCGGGCAGTTCCGGTAATGGCCAATCAAACGAGCTCATCTCATCCCGTCTCATTAAAAGCAGATAATAGTTTACTGATGAGCTGGGAGGACTGTCTCGTTGCTTTCTCTTATCAGTGGAATGCCCTGTATCACCTTGCAGTGAAGGTTTCCTTCCATGCATCAGAGGAATCCGATCACATGCTTGCAAAAGGAAGAAGTGGTCACCATTTAGTTGGTTGCATCATAAGGATTTGCTTCCACATGCAGCATTGAAGTAACCTGACATGCCACATGGTGTTGTTTTACCAATCAAGATGTAGATAGAGTGCTGTGCAAAAGGGGGCTTGAAATGTGGAAACATCCATCAGGCAGGTGTCTGACTGCTCTGGTTAAAGGAAAAGCTTCTGTAAACCCTACATGAAAGGTGTTACCATAGAAAGATATGCACCATAAACTCTGTACCAGAATATTCAAAATATCAAAGTTTTGCCACGTGGCTAGTAATACATGCAATGCATGTGAATATTCTCATCCAACAACCTGAACAGTCCAGTTCTGATCAATGTATTGCCTTGAGTAATATTGTACATGTACTGCACCTGCACCAGATAAGACCAGTAACAGGTTTCCTGGAACAGCTTGGCTGCTTACTCAATACGTAATGTCTTTTCTACGCACCAACAATTGAATGTATTGTGTTTGCATTGTGCTCAGTGGTTAGCATATTGCATGCTCTTCTTGTGCACTCCTCCCATATTCTAAAAACATGCATGTTAGCTTTAGGTTCGGATCGCCAACAGCTGGCTCCTGACCTACCAGTTGGCGCCTGATTTTGAGTATTTCACCAAAAAGTCAAAGACATTTTTTTTGTTTTTATGAATAACTGTTCAATTAAGACATGATACCCCCTCTTTTTAAAGACAAACTAGCGTAAAGACAATGACCACACAGAGTAAAGACCTGCTTTGTAAATAAAGTACAGTTTCAATGTTGCCAATTGTGTAAATAAAACACAAATAGCTCCTGCAGGGGCAGTGACGTTCATGGCTCCCGACTCATGACTCCTTAGGAGGTATTTTTTAAAATCTCAATACATGTTGCTCATTAAGAGGGCAACAAGAAAAGAAAAGCACAATTCACTTTTGTTAAAAACTGTGTTTTCAAATACGTATCAGTCCCGTTTATTTATTTTTCATTACAAAATCTTACATTTTATTTGTAAATATGCATTTTCTATGCCGCTTATCCTCATTAGGGTCGCAGGTATGCTGGAGCCTATCACAGCTGGCTTTGGGCGAGAGGCGGGGTACACCCTGGACTGGTCGCTAGTCAATCGCA
This sequence comes from Oostethus manadensis, assembly GCA_024372805.1. Classification (NCBI taxonomy): domain Eukaryota; kingdom Metazoa; phylum Chordata; class Actinopteri; order Syngnathiformes; family Syngnathidae; genus Oostethus; species Oostethus manadensis. Next base: position 1,618,255 of record QODF01000001.1, read on the forward strand.
GGGCACATATAGACAAACAAACATTCACACCTATGGACAATTTAGAGTCACCAATTAACCTAACATGCATGTTTTTGGAATGTGGGAGGAAACCGGAGTACCCGGAGAAAACCCACACACGCACGGGGAGAACATGCAAACTCCACACAGAGATGCCCAACGGAGATTCGAAGCCCTGAACCTCCTGACTGTGAGGGCAATGTGCTACCCACTCGACCACCGTGCGGCCCCAAGTATATGAACTTCTCCAGGAAAAGTTGTGATACTTGTTGCACAAGGTAGATCACCTTCTGTTGAGCGTGGGTATATAATCCCCCATTCTGGCAGTCAAAATGTATTGATTCATTCCTAACAATGCACTTAATGCATTTGACTTGTTGCTAAACAGCTACTGCAGCTCACTCATCTCTAACTCCCCCCGCGGAACTGTTAACTGGAAAATAGCATTGACTTGGGCCGTCTCGCCGACCTTACCAAGCAAAATGTTTACACCCATCTGCGTAATTAAGCGAATCCTCGGTATACATTAATCTTCCAGCATTGTAATTTTCAGCATGTATACAGTATTGAAATTCACAATAATTCTTAATAAGGGTGCCAGATTCAGATTCAGAACAAAAGTCAAAATAATGCATCTGTACAGGACTAAAAATGGCAGCATCTTATCTGTACGAAACAATACCTTAAAAAGGCACAAGACATTAAAAAGTAATCATTTTAACTAGACATCGACCAGTAAGGGTTTTTCAGGACCGATACTGCTTATTAGCAGTGAAAGAGGCCGATAATTGATACTTGTTGGCGGTAAAAGTGTAAAAGCTGGCATTAAATGTTATAAACACTTCATTGTGTTTAACTGCCTAAAGCATGTTTATTTAACCAGACAAACAGAAAAAGAGCATGGAGTTCCTAGACTCAGAAGCATCTCTTAGAAGTTGAATAAAAACTTAAGTAAATAGCTCCCTGAAATGTTTCCATGGTAAATAAAGTAGCATTTATGTAGAACTGATCCTTGGTTTAAGTTCAAATACAACAAAAAGTAAGTAAGAGTTCACAAGCTCAGCAAAAACTCTTGTAAAGTTAAACAAAAACTTCCATCCATTTTCTACGCCACTTAACTTCATTAGGTTCACATGGGTACGCTGGAGCCTATCCCAGCTGACTTCGGGCTTGAGGCGGGGTACACCCTGGACTGGTCATCAGTCAATCGCATGGCAGACACACCATTGAGACCCCACAAATTTACCTAACATGCATCCATCCATCCATTTTTTTCCGCTTATCCGAGGTCGAGTCGCGGGGTCAGCATCCTAAGCAGGGAAGCCCAGACGTCCCTCTCCCCGGCCACTTCGTCCAGCACTTCCCGGTGGATGCCGAGGCGTTCCCAGGCCAGCTGAGAGACATAGTCTCTCCAGCGTGTCCTGGGTCTTCCCCGAGGCCACCTACCGGTTGGACGTGCCCTGAACACCTCCATCCGGGAGGCATCCTAACCAGATGCCTGAGCCACCTCATCTGGATCCTCTCAATGCGGAGGAGCACCGGTTCTACTCCGAGTCTCTCCCGGATGACAGTGCTTCTCACCCTATCTCTAAGGAAAAGCCAAGCCACCCTGCAGAGAAAATTAATTTCGGCCGCTTGTACCCGCGATCTTGTCCTTTGGTCACTACCCAAAGCTCATGACCATGGATGAGGGTAGGAATATATATCGACCGGTAAATTGGGAGCTTTGCCTTTTGGCTCAGCTCTCTCTTCACCACGACAGACTGGTGCAGAGTCCACATCACTGCAAACGCGGCACCAATCTGCCTTTCCATCTCACGTTCCGTCACTCGTGAACAAAACCCTGAGGTACTTAAACTCCTCCACTTGAGGCAGGACCTCATCCCCGACCCGGAGATGGCACTCCACCCTTTTCCGGGCGAGAACAATTGACTCGGATTTGGAGGTGCTGATTCTCATCCCAGCCGCTTCACACCTAGCTGCAAACCGATCCAGTGAGAGTTGAAGGTCACTGCTCGATGAAGCCAACAGGACCACATCATCTGCAAAAAGCAGAGAGCGAATCCTGAAACCCTTCAACGCCCTGGCTGCGGCTAGAAAGAGCAGCCCTGGCGGAGACCAACCCTCACTGGAAACGGGCCCGACTTATTGCCGGCAATGCAGACCAATCCATGACACCGGTCATACAGGGAACGAACCGCCTGGATTAGTCGGTCCGATACCCCATATTCTCGGAGCACTCCCCACAGTATTCCCCGAGGAACACGGTCGAAGTCCACAAAACACATGTAAACTGGTTGGGCAAACTCCCATGCACCCTCAAGGACCCTGCCGAGAGTCTGGAGGTGGTCCACAGCTCCACGACCAGGACGAAAGCCACACTGCTCCTCCTGAATCCGATATTGGACTTTCTGGCGGATCCTCCTCTCCAGAACCCCGGAATAGACCTTACCGGGAAAGATGAGGAGTGTGATCCCACGATAGTTAGAGCAAACCCTCCGGTCCCCCTTTCGGTCTGCCAGTCCAGGGGCACCGACCCCGATGTCCACGCGATGCTGCAGAGTCGCGTCAACCAAGACACACCCACAGCATCCAGGGCCTTAAGGAACTTTGGACGGATCTCATCCACCCCCGGGCCCTTGCCACCAAGGAGCTTTTTGACCACCTCGGTAATCTCAGCCCCAGACATAGGAAAACTCACCTCAGAGTCCCTGGGCACTGCTTCCATGTTGGAAGACGTGTCGGCGGGATTTTGAGGAGATCTTTAAAGTATTCCCTCTACAACATCTCGAGTCGAAGTCAGCAGCACACCGTCCCCACCATAGACGGTGTTGACTGTGCACTGCTTCCCCCTCCTGAGATGGCTGATGGTGGTTCAGAATCTCTTTAAAGCCATCCGGAAGTCGTTTACCATGGCCTCTCAGAACTCCTCCCATGTCCGAGTTTTTGCCTCAGTGACTGCCCGAGCCGCAGACCGCTTGTCCCATGGGTCAAAACGGCCTGATAGGACTCTTTCTTCAGCTTGATGGCATCCCTGACTGCTGGTGTCCACCAACGGGTTTTGGGATTACTGCCACGACAGGCACCGACCACCTTACGGCCACAGCTTCGATCAGCCGCATCGACAATGGAGGCACGAAACATCACTCACTTGGACTCATTGTCCGCTGCCTCCCTCGGAACATGGTCAAAGCTCTCCTGGAGGTGGGAGTTGAAACTCCTTCTGACAGGGGACTCTGCCAGACTTTCCCAGCAGACCATCACAATGAGTTTGCCAAGTGCACATGTGGACACCCTCATGCTTGAACATGGTGTTTGTTAAAGACAATCCGTGACGAGCACAGAAGTCCAACAATAAAACACCGCTCGGGTTAAGATCTGTGGGGGCCGTTCCTCCCAATCACACCTCTCCAGGTCTCACTGTCGCTACCAACATGAGCATTGAAGTCACACAGCAGAACAAGGGAATCCCCTGAGGGAGCACTCTCTAGTACTTCTTCTAAGAAAGGGCTTGCTCCAAAAAGGGCTTGTATTCTGAACTGCTGTTTGGCGCATAAGCACGAACAACAGTCAGGGCCTGTCCCCCCACTCGAAGGCGTAGGGAAACTACCCCCTTGTTTACTGGGTTAAAGGTTATCTTTTCGAGCTGTGCAAGACCAGGCCCAGCCACCTGACGCACGCCATCATGCTCCAGAAGGGGGCCCCGGTGACATGGATCCGGGCGAGGGAAAACAAAGTCCAATTGTGTTTTTCATCATTAGGGTTTTTTGAGCCAGTCTTTGTCTGGTCCGTCCCCTAGGACCTGTTTGTCATGGGTGACCCTACCAGGGGCATGACAGCCCCCAACAACTTAGCTCCTAGCATCATTGGGACACGCAAACTCCTCCACCACGATAAGGTGGTGGTTAAGGGAGGAGCCTAACACGCATGTCTTTGGAATATGGGAGTAACCCCACGCACGGGCAGAACATACGAACCCCACACGGACATGCCACAGTTAGCCTGACTGCGTGGCTAACATGCTAACCACCCGACCACTGTGCGGCTAAATAACAGCACGGTCAATAGTTGTTTTTTTTTCTCAAACTCACCTTATTCTCTACATTAAATATTCTCCCATTGAGTCTGCAGAGCATTTAGAGCAGCTAATCTTGTGCTAAAAGCTTCCCTCTCCACCGTGTGTGTGTGTGTGTGTGTGCGTGTGTGCGTGTGTGCGTGTGTGCGTGTGTGTGTGTGTGTGTGTGTGTGAGAACAGCTTCCGCTTCATATTGACACTGCCACTAACAGCACTTTTAACCCTACAGAAAATACTTTCAGATAAACTATAATATTCATTTCATGTCACTACGGCAAAACCTCGGTTAGCGTCCGCCACAGTTAGTGTGTTTTTTTTGGTTAGGGTAAAAAAATGACACCAAAATGTAGCCTCGGTTTGTGTACAGGTTGGGGTGTTGTTAATATATTTTATGGAAACAGGAACCGGATATCGGCTTTGCCAACCTGTTACGATGTCATCGGTGGTTGACTTTCAAAAATGTCAACACAAAACAGGCTGTGATATTTTTACGATGATAGTTACAGGCCATAAACCATGCTAAGGTTGAAGTTGTTACTGACGCCATCTTCCTGTTTTATCTTGAGTTTTCATCTTCTTTATCAAATGCCGGCACATGCAACTTTCTTTGGCTCCATTTTAGGTTATCGTAGTAAGAAACACTATTCAGTTCAGGGAAAAAACTCATGGCAAAACAGGAAGGTGGTATCTATGTTGATCTCGCTGCCATATTGTGTCTTTGGGAACTGTTGTCAAGAATCACGTCTTCAATGAAGGAAAAAGTAACCTTAAATGTTCATCTAGTCCAGTGGTTCTCAGTTATTTTCTGTCACGCCCCCCCTAGGTGACAGAAATGTTGTCGCGCCCCCCCCCCCCATTTGAAATACTATGACAACTGATAAACTGAACTTAAAACTGAAACCAGGAGTCAAATGGCATGTTGGGTACGATAAATTTGGACATATTGGCAGGTTTACACAAATATTGAAAGTACTCCCTGCTTCTCGCGCCCCGCTGACAGTTCATCACGCTCCCCCCAGAGGGACCCCACCCCACTATTTGAGAACCACTGATGTAGTCCTTTCATTCATCACTGATGTGTTTTTATTTGCATTTGTTTTTTGGAGGGTTTAAAACTGTAAAAATGTGTTTTGTGTCAACATTTCTGGCTTTCTGTAACGGCTGACCTGGTTTTACGATTATTTTTTCTCGGAAAAAGGTATTCGGTCAGAACCTTCCAGAGCAAATTAAACAGGCTAACCAAATATATATATATATATATATATATATATATATTACATATATATATATATATATTACATATATTCTCAGTATATGTAATGCTCCAGGGACAGCGTGCCACTAGATACCAACATTTTGTTCATGTTCTGGCAAAAATAGCTTATTCAGTTTGTTTGGGTTGATATAAGCCACAAAAGTAAATGCTGCAAACATGAGTAGCTCTCAGCCATTTTTGTTTTGTAAAAGCAGTTCTCACAAGAAACAAAGTTTGTTGACCTCTGCTCTAAATTGTTCGTAGTGAGCGTGAATGTTTGTGTGTATGTGCTCTGTGATTGACAGGTGACCAGTCTAAGGTGTACTCAGCCCCCCCCACCCGTGATCAGTTGGCATAGGCGGCAGATCACCTACTGCATGAGCCTGCCAGTCCCTTTATTTGTCCTTAGAATCACTGCAGTGTTGCAAAAGTGCCACTATGACAAAACTATACTTGTGTTTGTATAATGCATGTTAAGGCTGTTTAGTTTTTTTTTTATTTTGCTTTGCATCGCAGACGAGTAAGCCCTACACAAGCCTTGCTGTCAGACAGCCTGCTAGCAGCATTATTCCCTTATTCTACTCACCGAATACACAGCCACTCTATGCGCTTCCTCAGCAAATCCATTAGAAAAACAAGCTCACAATAAGTTTATATGTAACTCATAGCCGCGTTCCCTTGTAGCCTCAGTTTGCATAATTCTTTAATGATGAGCTTTGGTGCCGTTAGGGCTGCTTGCAGTGTGCAGACAATCTCGTGTTTGTTAAGAGTGGCAAATTAGCAGAGAGAAAATAATAGGTAGTGTTTGTCATTCACTGCGTCTCTCTCCCCCTGTCTCTCTCTCTCTCTGTCTCTCTCTCGTACTCTCGGCTGATGTTTATATGAAGGAAACGTTTTGCAAGATCCTGCAGAACCAGGAAGAACGAAAAGCTCTCGACAAGCCACAGTAATTCACAGAATTGACCGCTAATCCAGGTTAATCAGGTTGTTTCTACCTTAATTTGACTAACATGAGCTCGGGTGTTTACATGATGGTTGCGATAATTGATGCACTGCTTTAATCCTGTTAAAGCGACGAGGGCTAAAAGGGGCGAGCAATTACCGACTGCTCCACAAACAGATGACAAATGCTGTCCTGGAAAATGTCGACCTACCACGGTAGCTGTTTTGGTGCAAGGCGCCATGCTGTTGGAGGAACTCTGTTTTTTGGGCTGTGAGATTCTATGCGCCGCCACTGCTGCTGTGAAGGGAGCGTCTGTGAATGGCCGCCCTGGGCATTGAACACACAGCGAGGCACACAGCGAGCTGCAGCCAGCAGCTCTGGAGAAACAGCAACACTCTGTTATTCAGCCCCGTGCTCCAGAACATTGTGTGTGCATCTGTAATCTCACTTAGCCCCTGGGCTCGCACAGAACCCCCCCCCCCCTCCCCTTCCTCCTGCACACACACATTACATAGACACACACACCGTCGTGTTCTTTCTCTTTCACTCTTCCTTTCAGTCGTCTTTCTCTCCGTTGACACTGCGTCAATGCTGCTGTCTTTCTCTGTGGTACAAAAAGGATGTAGAGCCCAGCGAATACACCCACTTACTTTCTCGCACTGTCACCCATGTGCAAACACACCAAAGGGCCTTGAAGATACACACATGTGTAATGATCACACTGCGACTGTGTCAAACAGCCTGTTCACTTTTCATTCAAATGAAAGCAAAAAAAATAAAAAATAAATCCCCATCCTCGCTGATATGGGAGGGGCACTCTTTGTTTTTTCCTCCAAATATATTTACCGTACATTTCAACGGAAGCGTGTTTTAAATATACATGAAGGGATACACGACTACATGGCGTGGCAAGTGTTTATTATGAGCTGTGTCATGTGTTGGCGCGTCTTTCTTTTCTTTATTCTCAGTCACATAGACGCTCTCGTCTCGCTCTGCTTTGTACGCCCGTAATAAGGCATTCACACTCTGGCCTGTTTTGCTGCACCACTACACTGCAGTCCATGTGTGGAAGCCTGCGCGCTGATGTTATTTGACCTCGGCTACTGTACATGTGATGGAAGACTTTCATATTTCATTCTCTATATTTTATTTATCTGCTCCAGCCACGCGGCGTTCCTTTGTCGTTTCTTCCAGGCTGAGGCCGTGCGAGGTGATGGCTTGTAGCAACAAGAAAATCTGGCGAATTGACATGTTGTGATCATCCCGATGATGTATTGTCGTCATCATCTGCAGTGTGCGCGCTGCGGCTGTCACCCTCTGCTGTGATATCTGCTTCTGGCTGCACTTTATTAAATCTTTATTGTTTCCATTGCATCGCCATTCCACATCACAACCTGATGATTTTAATGCTGCATCTGTAATAGCCTGCATTTATATGCACAATTTACATTGATTATCAAGCTGGCAGTTTTGCGGTTGATAAAGGAGGCAAAACATTAATTATTTACTAAGAGTATTATTGTGATGTTATCAATATGGTGACATTATTATTTTGGGTGGTGTTAGAAATGGAATAGTTTACACGGTTTTAGACAAGTACGGTGACATGCTTATCTACCACACAGTCTTAACACACTCAGAAGACCTTTCACTTGGAAAATATGCACCCTGTTTTTTTTTTTGGCGCACACATGGTTTCTAGATTTGCCACCATTTTAATCTCTGTTTGAAGTGCTGTCCAATTTAGACGAAATGGAATTTGCTAAACCTTTGTTGGCAGATAATTGTTCGCTCCAGCGCTGGCATTGCAATTACTTGCATGTACGCCTGTTTAGATTAAATTGTAAACTCATTTCACAGCTGTTAGAATGAAATAATCTGGGAGGACTTTTGCCATGTAAAAGGGTGGGTCCGAACAGCAGCAACTAAATTATTTTCTTAGTTGATTAATCTGAAATTAACAGGAAGCAAACATAAACAGCAATTTGGTCTGCTACATAACAGTCAAAGCTATTGTGTGTGAATGCTTTCACAGATGGCTAACAAAAGTTTTTTATTTTTTAAAGATTTTTACATTTTTAAATAAAAAGCAATTGATTGAGTACCAAAATAGTAAATGATTAAGTGGCTAATCGAATAATCTATAATTCATCAATTCATTTTTGCAGCTCTAGTATTGACCAGAATATACGACAAGCGTGAATATACGACGACCCCAGTAACATACTGTTAGTAATAAAAAAGATATACAGTAATCCCTCATTTATTGTGATTAATTGGTTTCAGACCCAATTCAGGATTTCTTATTTATAAATGCAATATTTTTGTAGTTAGAGCACAGAAAACTTGTTGACAACCTTCTTAATATGTTTTCTAACATTATTAGAGCCCTCTAGACAGGAAATAACACCCCTACAATCACCTTTCCACTCCTATTACTTAGTACAGTAAACATAATAAGAGTAAGTAAGCCATTTAGGACATAAATCAGTGGCGCATTTGTGCTAGAGGATCCGACTGAGGTACGGACATGAAGTGACGTTAGAGGTTCAGAGTTAAATGTCATCTTGGCCTGGGTTGCCATGTTCTTATTAGGGATTATTATGCCTGTTGTGAAACAATTAAAACGTGCCATGTAAGCAGTACTCTTTAAACCTCGGCATTCTTGTTGTTAGGCCTCAATATTGACAACTACAATATGCTAGGGGTGAGACAGCGAGTTTTAATATAATGTGAGTCTTAGTATTCTTCTCCTTTGAACACTACATTTGCAAAGGTATTTGCTCTGCCACTCAAAACAAAATAGAATTGATTCCAACCGGACTGGTCAAGTTGTCTCGGAAGACGTTTTGTCTCTCATCTAAGCAGGCTTCATCATTTCATGCTCAATGACTAGATAGGACAGCTTTAGTCTGACTGGGTAGGACTAACTTGCGGCCGTCATTTGATAGCACAATAGAGTGAAACCATTCCTGCCTGGACATGCCTCCTTCCTTTGAGCATAAATACATTGGATCTTGCACCAATTTCTCAGACTACAGCCGTCCTATCAAGTCATTGAGCAACAACTGATGAATCCTGCTTGAATGAGACTTGAAATCTTCTAAGACAAGCTGAAGAGTCCAATTGCAATCGATTGAATGCCCTGAGAATACAAAGACCTGGATGAATGAGAAAATTCACAGGCATAAGCAGAATGTTGTTATTCTTCTTCTGCTTTGTGGTTGTAGCCTTCAGTTGGTTATAGAGCTGGTATGAAGGACAACCAGTGGTTCACAGTTAAAAGTTTGTCTGGTTTTAGAGCTTCTGTTTGTGTGGAATGGAAAGTATTATAAAACACATCTTTTAGTCTCCCACAGAGTTCAGAACAACACAAATGCATTTCTCCCTCCTGCATCTTTTTCTCGTCTCAAACAGCAGCAAGTTGCCCAATCGACTGTGTATGCCATGGTTTTAGTGGCAGCCGGCTTGTTGGATTCTGCGCACACAGGGAGCTGTGCTGGATTCCATTGCTTTCATCACGCTTTAAGCATAGTTTAGGAGAGGTGTTTTTTTTTATTGCCTCTACATTCCGTGCATCGTTTTGGCTGCCTCATCCCACTCTTGTCTTCAGAGGAGAGGTATTGGTTTTGACAAAGCAGCTAACCCAGCCTACCTTCCCTCTCGCGAGGCTGTCTTTTGCAAGGGTGGGGACCATATGTTAATGCAAATTACCGTCAAGGAAGGAAAATATTCCGTCTGGATTTACAGGTGTTTTCAGAATGAGGTTTAGTGATAAAAGTGGGCTACGCAAGGGTGGAAAATTACTGATTTTTTTCCCAAAACTTTCCGTGGGAGTTACTTGGAAATTTGGGGTATATATTTCCTGCTTCCCTCCGTGGGAGTGTTAGCATTAGGCTTTCGCTGTAAATGGTCTGCTCCTGCACTGCCGTGGCAAACCATTGCCTTGGAGCTATGTGTTGTTTATAAGCAGGTAAACATCATGTAAGACGACACAACGTCTCGTAAGGTAGATACTTTTCTGCTGCTTTTCAAGGTGATTGGGACGAATGACGGCAGCGCTCGCCTCACTGAAGTGGATTGCTGAATAAAGAAGCCGCTTCTCTCTCTATCACAGTCTATCAGCATTATTTACCAGTTCTGCCATTTGCTTTGTACAGCACCTCTCCCTGCCAAGTAGGCAACTGGCGTCGGACCAGAGGCGAGTGACAACAGGCTACAGTGGAAAGCAAGGGGAGCTGTGTGAACGAGCCAAGTCTGTTCGCGCCTGTCGGCCGCCGAGCTCTATCTGCTCTCGCTGAGCAGAACATAGCTCTTTATGGGGCTCTTCCACAGCACTCTGGTAGAGAAGGTCATAAGACCAGCACATATTGGGAATCAGTGTAGGCCAGACATTACAATTACTTTCTAGCGCGGATGCGGATGCCAAGATAACAGAGCAACATGCTGTTTTGTTCATAATCTCTTTTGCTCTTGTTTTCGAATCGGTAGCGGTTAACACAGAGAAAAACAAATACAGCGGAACCTCGGTTTGCAACATTAGTCCATTCTAGACGGTCCGATTTTAACTGAAAGGTACTCTGACCAATTACATTTTTCCCGAGAGGAATAATCCAAATCCAATGAATCCATTCCAAACACCCAACAATGTTAACACAAAACACTTTGTTATAGTTGTACAATAATAGGTTTTTTATAGGGATGTCCCAATCCACATTTTTGGCATCCAATACGATTTTTTTTTTAAATAGTTTTGCAGATCTGATACCGATCCTTTTTTTTCATGATAATAAACATTTAATTGAATGTGGTTATTAAATAGATCTTCAAAGCTTAAAATAATGCAACCAAAGCATTGCTGAATGTACTTTTTTATTACACAGCATGACAGACAATATTGTTTGGCTTTTGTAACAAACCTCTGTGAGTCAGGTCCCTAATGAAAATAAAAGTCCATCCAATTAAAGATAACATTGAAAAGAATGGACATGCAAAATGCTGTGGGGACGGGTATAGTCCATCCATCCATCCATTTTCTTCCACTTATCCGAGGTCGGGTCGTGGGGGCAGCAGCCTAAGCAGGGAAGCCCAGACGTCCTTCTCCCCGGCCACTTCGTCCAGCTCCTCCCGGCGGATACCGAGGCATTCCCAGGTCAGCTGAAAGACATAGTCTCTCCAACGTGTCCTGGGTCTACCCCGACACCTCCTACCGGTCGGACGTGCCCTGAACACCTCCACAGGAAGGCGTCCGGGAGGCATCCTAACCAGATGCCCGAGCCACCTCATCTGGCTCCTCTCAATGCGGAGGAGCAGCGGTTCTACTCCGAGTCTCTCCCGGATGACAGTGCTTCTCATCCTATCTCTAAGGGAGGGCCCAGCCACCCTGCGGAGAAAACTCATTTTGGCCGCTTGTCCTTTTGGTCACTACCCAAAGCTCATGACTATAGGTGAGGGTAGGAATGTATATCGACCGGTAAATTGGGAGCTTTGCCTTTCGGCTCAGCTCTCTCTTCACCACGACAGACTGGTGCAGAGTCCGCATCACTGCAGACGCTGCACCAATCCGCCTGTCCATCTCACGTTCCATCCTTCCCTCACTCGTGAACAAGACCCCGAGGTACTTCAACTCCTCCACTTGAGGCAGGACTTCATCCCCACCCTTTTCCGGGCAAGAACCATGGACTCGGACTTGGAGGTGCTGATTTTTATCCCAGTCGCTTCACACTCAGCTGCGAACCGATCCAATGAGAGTTGAAGGTCACGGTTCGATGAAGCCAACAGGACCACATCATCTGCAAAAAGTAGAGACTAAATCCTGCAGCCACCAAACCGAAATTCCTCAACGGCCTGGCTGCGCCTAGAAGTCTGTCCATGACTGTGACGGGTGTATTGTGCGCCGAATATCCTGCGTCCAACATGAAACTAACTTCACCACGGTACCCCATGGACATGTCTGCACAGAGATGTTGCGTGTTCTTCTTCATCCGGGTGGCGGGAGTCGAGTGGCAACCAGCTTTGAGGCCCATTCACCACATCGACCATGTTGGAGTGTGGCCCAGATTCTTCTTGATCTTTTACGATCCTCAAAATACAGCAGATCAGCAGCCGTTACCGATCCTGAAGATTGGATCAGGATATCTCTTGTATCAGTATATGCAGAAAACAATTTAAAACTCATTTAAACGCCATTGATGACGGGATCCAAGGTATTTTTTACAGTTCAATAATGTTTCTCACCTTCTAATTGCTTTTAACTTTCTTGAAACTTTCCATTGTGGGCTATTTTGCAGCCACGATCAATGAGAAAAGCAAATACTTGTGGCGTAACTGTGTTTGTTAGCAAAGAACTACCAAGTCGACCGCTGGTGACGTCATAGAAGGGCAACGGAGCTGGGGGACAATGACTTCCGCTTTTTCTTTCCGTGCTAACAGTAACATGGTGGTAACAAGGTTTTTTTGTTTATTTGTTTTACTTTATTTAACCAGGAAAGTCCAATTGAGATTAAATAAGTTTTGTTATAAAAATACGATACACACACAGTTGGATTCACGCTGTGTGTTAATAACACAACGACACGAGAAATAAACCGGAATTGCTTGCGAACCGAGGCACACTTTTTTGCATAAGAATGTCATTGTTACCTGAAAAATATGCCACGGCGTATGCTCAAAAAAGTTCTATTGTACTCAACTCACAGCGACGCAAAAAACTTGTGGCGAGGCTTTGAATTAAACTCACCATTCAACACACCCGACTCAAGACTGTAGTTATATAAAAATATATATTTTTTTAAGACATTAGTTCTATTTCCATCCATCCACTTTCTATACCGCTTATCCTCATTAGGGTCACGGGTATGCTGGAGCCTATCCCAGCTGACTTTGGGTGGGACGCGGGGTACACCCTGGACTGGTCGGCAGTCAATGGCAGGGCAGACATACAACCATTCACACTCACATTCATACCTATGGACAATTTAGAGTCGCCAATTAACCTGACATGTTTTTGGAATGTACCCGGAGAAAACCCACGCATGCACGTGGAGAACATGCAAACGCCACACAGAGATGCCCAATGGAGATTTGAACCCTGATCTCCTGACTGTGAGGCCAACATGCTACCCACTCAGCCACCGTGCAGCTATTTCCATTATTTCTCATTGGAAATCATATTTTCCTAAACAAAGACATTGGAGCTCTACCATCCTCTTGGAGCAGACTGCGCTCAACATATGAGCTTTTGAGAAGAGAGTCTTATGTGCTACTTCATTTGCATGAATTGCACAGGAAGTTAAAGATCTGAAAATAGCCACGAGGCTTTTGTGCTCCTGTATGTGTACTGGATGTGAATGTCGCCAATAAATACATGCCAGTCATGAGTAGAGGACCTATGGAAACATCAGCGCTGAAGCTTGGAAACAGATGGTGGGAAAACCTTTGTAATGCTAATATAATATCACACCGTGTGTGTGTTGTGCACTCTGTGTACCGAGCAGCCTGGCCGTGGAGCGATTGTCCAGTATGGCGAGAAAAAGACCTCCCTCGGCTCACGCTGAAAAGGCTGTGTGGTCGGCGGGTCTTACGGCTCGGCCTGCTGCGACCGGGCCCGCCTTGCCTCTATTGATTCGGGGCTTTGGTCATTGCTGCGGACTGTTAATTAACTCTGTCTCCAAGTGGGTGACACATTATGTGTCCTTATGAAACGGGATATTTCTGGTCAAATTAAAGATAATCACGTAGAAGGTGGTGTGAGAGGAGACATTACGTTATAATTAAAAAATCCATTTGAAAGACTTAAAATGATGTCATGCTGATACAATACAATGCCAATTAATGTTTAGCCCCCTCCCAACAAACGAGCCAATGGCAGGTCACTTCCTATGCGGCCAACCAATGGCTTTACGCCTTTCCTGGGCGGAAAGGAGGCGGCTGAGAGCCACTGATGTCTTTCCTGAGCTGCTTTGCGTCACATTGTTGTCAATTCGATTTCCAGCCCTTATCCCAGGTATTTGAATCGCAAGGGGGAGCGTTTCATATCCTTGCTCTGAGAAGAAGGGGAGGATCTTGTCTATCTGAAAGAGCATGCTGGATTAAGAGGGTTATTTCCCCAGAGGGGGGTGGGGTATGAGAGTGAGTGTCACTCAGACAGCACTCACTCTCACACCGCCTCGGAACGCAGCCAGGGATCCCCGGCTTTGACTCCTCTTCTACCCCCCTTCATTCCTTCCTCACGCAATCCTTCACTTTTCCTTATTCTCTTACTTACACCTTTACAACACCATAATAATGTGATGCTCTAATATGTGTTGAAAGCTCATCACCGTTATGAGCCCATAGATCCATCCGACCCGCACCTCTCCTCCAACCCTTAATGGTACCCCCGAGTACCGATCGTCTTCCTCACCCCGTCACGCTCCCTTCCCTCCTTTCCCTGCTGCTTCAGTGGTACCCTGCAGGGATTGGAGGATGGCACGCTTTGGAGGATGGTTGTTATTCCAATCACACCTCAGATGGAGCGAGGTTCCAGTAAAGCGCAGAATAATTGGCAGGTTCCAGCAGCCACACACAGCCGTGCTATTCTAGTGTGATGATAGAGGGCTGTTGTTGTTCAGAGGTCATCCAATTAATTACTAGCTTTGTTGTGCGTTTTTGTATGTAGTAATGCTGGTGGTGACTAAAATAAGCCACTTGTCACACTAAAGCAAGGATGTTCACCTGGCGGTTCGTGGGCCAAAGGCAGCCCATCAGTGACATCAAACGTCCCTGCGAGTTCACCAGGGAGCCACTGACATTTTGTTTCCTAAAAACACCTGGATCTTTGACTGCCGAAGGTCTTTTAAAACAGCAGAGTGCTTCTGTTGTATAGAGAATCTTTGACTTGAGGATTTGCAGTAGGCTCTTAAAAAAGCAGAGAGCTTCTGTCATATACAGGATCTTTGACTAGCAGCATAGCCTTCCTGTCACATTGATGATCTTTGACTAGGCAGGTTCTGAAAAGCAACAAAGCAGTCCTGTCATATAGAGGAGCTTTGACTAGAATTTGTTTTGTAGTTTATTCTTAAAAATAGAAAAGTACTTCTGTCATTTAGGGGATCTTTGACTATAGGTCCTTTAATGCAGCATAGCCTTCCGGTCACATAGATGATATTTGACTAGCATTTTTGTCTTTCAAAACAGCTGAGTTTCCTTGTCATAAAAAGGATCTTCGACTATATAGGTCCTCAAAAACATTAAGGTGTTCCTGTCATATGGTTCCCCAGTGGGGGATCTTTGACTAGCGTTTACGCAGTCTTTATAAACAGCAGAGCCTTCCTGTCATATGGAGGATCTTTGACTAGGTAGGTCCTTAAAAGCAGTAAGGTGTTCCTGTCATATAGAGAATTTTTGACGTGGCAAGACCTTGAAAACAGCACAGTACTCCTGTCGCATAGATGATCTTTGACGAGGCAGGTCATTAAAAGCAGCAGAGTGCTTCCGTCACATAGGTGATCTTTGACAAATGTACACAGTGTTCCTGTTTGAACCGATCACTTTATGACTTTATTCACGAGAGAGCCTCACCTTGACATTATATGAGAATAATAGTGAAAGAAGTCCGGCCCCGCCTGGTTATTTTTTCTTGAAAATTCGCCCCCCGTGAGAATTGAATTGGGAAATGTAAAGCTGTTCCCATTATATTAACTGGTCTGTTTTGTGTTCAGAGTCTAGCTTTTTAAACATGGTGGAGCAGATGTTTAATAAACATACAAACACCTAAGTAATGTCTGGGTTCGGGGGGCAAAGGTCATAGGTTGCACATGTTCACCCGCTCCCACCACGAGTCACTGACTGATAGGACTCTGGGGATGATCACTGATACACATCAGCTCATCCAGACAGGGGTGTCTGTGTAATAGTGAGGACAAGCAGCATGGAAAATAAAACTGTGCTATCTGCTGGAAAACACACTGACCCCATAGGTGCACTGGTATTGATTAGCAATTGATGGCAGCTGTAGCCAACACTCATATTGAGTGTGATTTTCTCTTTCCCCCCTCCCATGCTGCAGAGAGGGCAGGTTTGATCTTGCAGAGCCTGTGCTGTTTTGAATTAAAATAGTTACAGTACAAGTGTGGAGGTGCTGTTGTTGTCTTATCTGCGATTGGCTATTATGGAGCCAGGGCCCAGCGCTGGCCGTCATCGCGCCTGGTGGCCTTTCTCTGTGATCCAACTCATCTGAAAGGGCTTTTCATTATGAGGGACTCCATCTTCAATATCTCACATGCACAGACTTGAACCATAGGCACACTATCATACACACAGTGACCAAAATTAACACACACACACAGGCAGGTGTCAGACAGACAGATCCAGAAGTATTTGGACTGGGAGTGTTATTATTTTCCTTTTACACACCGCCACAGTGACACTAGAAGATGTGAGCGAAGGGTAGATTGGCATTGTTCAAAAAGGGAGCACATGTAGAGAGAAGTACACATATGCACAATTACAAACATAATGCTTGCATGGAAGAGAAAGGTAGCGGCCCTGAAAATGGCGTCAATGTCAATTATGGTGGCGCTGAAGTGAGCGAGGTAGAATAAAGTGGTGCAATAACATCTAGTAGCCCTGTCACCATAACAAATTTTGCTTGACTATAATTGTCCTGCAAACTATTGTTGAAAATCGATATAATTGACACCATTTTTTGAGACAATTTTTCCATGAATTACATGGCATGATAATGCAAGTGCAACAATTAACAATGAAATTGAAATATCAAGCGCTTTTTAATAAGGTAAATTAAAAACCCCAGTGGAAAAAAAATGGACTTAGCGATCCTATACCATAAATCCAATCATAACCAAAAACAACAAACTTCAACAAACTGTAACGCCCGTCCGTTCTTGTGATTAAGGAAGATGTTAGCTACATATGAAAGGTATTTTTTATGAAATGCTTATTTTGTACAAACAGTTACGCTACATGGGGAAACCGTGCTCTTATTTTGGGTTCTGTGTGTCTGGAGAATGTCCGTTTACAGTTAAGACGAGCTGGGTGCAGGAATAAACGTGCTCCTCCTCCCCTTTTCACACAGAACCTGCATTACCGTCAACATGCTCCTTGTACTGCATTAAAGCGGTAAAACACAATGCGGTGAAAATGTCACACACACATTTGCATGCTAAACAAAGATAACTCCGCTAGTTTCCATTCACGTTCCCTAAGAGGAGGTTCTGCCAACTTTCGCCGTTTTTTATCGCCGCTTCAATATGTTGAGCTTGGGAGGGGCAGTTTAGTGTTTGTAATGAGATTCCGCCACAATTGAGCCGTTTGCCGGGGAAATATTTCCCCACACGAGCGTTCCTTCTCCTCACAATTCGCAGCATTTCATTCGCGTTACATCAGTTCCCGCCAGATTCTGCGTTTTACATCACAATTCCGCGGTTCTGCATTTATTGGACGCTACACTCTTGTATATCCACTCACTAGTAGCTTTTCCTCCACATACTGGGTCAAAGAAGCTGAGTGTGTGAGAGAATGGGTCACACTCGCCGTTCATTCCACTGTAGCACCAACGCACGCAGACAGACGCAGAGTGAACCCTCTCGTCATCCAACTTGAGTGGTAAAAAGAGACAAGAAAAACACACTCATGCAAGGATATGTCAATTTATCAAGCCGGTAAAATTCCCAACTTTTTATTCAGTCGTTCGAATGATCAATTTATCTATTATCGTGACAGGCCTAACGGCAACCCGTAATGTGTTGGACAAAAAAAGACACTGATGAAGCCCCTTTGCTGCCATGCAAACCTGCTAGACCTTTTTCAGTGCATTAGCACCGATCACTGCCACGGAATAATCCTCCAACCAATCTCTCCAGCCTGATTTACATTTGACCAAGCAAACAAGGTATGCAGCTGATGGAAACATCATAATGGCGGAGGAAAGATAATACACGCAAATGAAAAGAATGTGTTTAAAATTGGGCGGGCTTTAATACCTTTGGTTCATTTTTGTTGATACTATTATCTATTACACCTATATTGTGGATTTTAGTTCGATTTTCATTATTGATATTTGGTACTTGTCCTAATATTAATGTGTAAATATTATTTTATTTATTCATATAAATATAATTCATATAATATACAGTCGCCACTCACCACTTCATTCTATCACATTTTTTCAAAAATATATTAATTAAAAAATATACTTTTTTTGTGGTTGAATAAGGCAAGAATATGCATATTGAAGCAAATGTTACATATGTTTTGCCCACATGAGGTATTTACAAGCATAAAAATGGCTAAACTGACTAATACAAAGCAGGCTGTGTATAATATGTGGTATTCTACACTGCTAACTAGGTGTCAGTAATGCTACTGATACACAAACACCAGACTTGAACAACAGGATTTTATTGCTGGTTTGAATTATCTGACACCAGACACAATAATAATAACAATAATAATAATAATAATAATAAATATCCCAAATAAAATCACTTGCGTAACTCTGTCACTGCTCAAGCATACCCCCACATCCCCAATGACGATAAGCATAGAAAATGGATGGATGGATGGAACTCTTTCACTTCCACCACCGCTTCGCTGGGGAACACATTTATAGCAACACCAACATTCTATTTAGGCAATGTACAGTATGTGTAAATGTGACTAAAGGGGTGTTAGTTCATGTCTAGAAAGCTCTAATATTGTTTTAAAAAAACATATTTATAAGGTTGTAAACAGGTTTTGATCAGTCCAACTACAAAAATGGTGGACATTATTTTATCATGGCCAGATCTGGAACAAATTAATTGCCATAAACAAGGGATTACTGTAATTACTGCACCTGAATAGTAACCGCACTCGCAAAATGTAATGACAAAAAATAATTGTACATATATACTGTAGGCCACACTTTAAGTCTAAGTCTTGGATATTTACACAGAAAGACACACTGTAAACCTTACAATACTACCTATACTCAGTGTTCCCGACATCACGCGGTCCAAACAGAAGTTGTAGTAATTGTACTTTGATCAAACTTACTTAAGATTTGTCAGATCAAAAGATGGTCTCTCCAATAACACATTTAAACGTGATATCGGCGTCCGCTTTACCATTGCAATTTACTGCTTCCTGAATTTGCAGTCTAAGCATCATGGAAACTGCAGTTCTTTTTACCATAAATTAGCCCCATTGTTATTATTATTATTATTAGTTTATTGCCGGCATTTATTTGTTTGTTTGTGTCCAGAATAACTTCAAAAGCTCTGAATGGATTACATATTCAGGAATTGCCGGAAATTGGATATGGAAGAACTGATTACATTTTGGGGGTGATCCAGATTGCCGTCGAGATTCAGGAATTTTGGACTCCAGGATTCTTTAACATTGCGAGACAGGACCATTTTGGGAATTTGTGCATCACAAAAAACGGTCAAAGTACTTGGGAAAGAAATACAGGACAAGTTTACAACAGGTTCTACAAAATATCAAAGACTGATCCAGATAATGGAACAATTTCGGACACTATGATCCAGAATATGAAAAAATAGGGGAGCTTTGGAATTTGTATCAGAACAAATGAAGTTATAAACCTGAAAACAAAAAACACATGATATATATCCAAGAGACTGTGGAATCTGGAGTGCGCCGACAGATTCCACAGTGTCTTCAAAAGCTATGGCGCTCGATCCAAAAGAAAACCGCCATTATGGAAAATACCCTTTTTGTGAATAACAACTAAACTAATTATGATATCATTATAAATCAAATTGCTAATAATATGTCTTCTGGGCAAGGAATTTAAATATGTAGATAAAAATGCAGGACTAATATTTATAATGCAAATTATGGCGCTGGGAGGAGTGCTTAGCGACTTATAGTCCGTACGTGACTATATATTTTATTCTGTATGTATCATTGATATGATGACCTATTGATTTTATAAATATTTGATTAATTCTTTTAATGTTACTATGATGGTGAAGATTCACTATTTTCTGTCCAGTGCTGATTATCTGTCCCACTATTCACTGTTTTGTTTACTTTTACTTCTGCTATTTAAAAAGAACTCATTTCTCATTCAAATTTGTCAGACAATGTACATCTCGCGTACATAATTGATGCAGTGGGAATGCAAACCAGACCGCACTAATTGCATATATTTAAAAAAATGTTCTGGAGCAGAGTACTATGAACATACCCTAAAAGAACAATGGTAGTGAAGCCTGGCACATCATTTTGTAGAGATTTAGTCAAGGGAGATCACAGTCGTTGACCCCCAAGATCCTAATGGTACCATCCATCTGGTCATCATCCTCCTTGAACCACAAATATGCTTTTCTTTACTTTTCTCATGGTTCACTGTAGCTCTGTGCGCTACCGAATGCCATAATAGATGTAAAATGTCATTATTATGCTGTTATATTTGATTACTCTTTTCTCATATGGACTTACATTACATGTTCCTTGCTGAGTAGGGTGAACTGTTACAGTGAAGCTTTATGAGCTCGCCACATTTACAGTTTTATAGAAGCACTTAACTTTACCTCCTCTGTTCATTTTGTGAACCCTTTTTTTTTTTTGCAACTCAGGTTCCAGCCACCTGTGTTGAAACGAGAGTTTCTTCTGTCAGTGTCATCACGTTTTTAGGTACCTACATTTGCCATAAGAGCATAGCTGAACACGCGAGCAGGGTATAGCCATATGTTAGTGTGAATGCCTCAGCTTCCGTCTCATTACCAGCAGTGTGGAAGCCCCCAAGTTGCTTCCTGGGCTTCGCTGGGACAGCTGATGAGGCCTGAATATGTGACCTTTAACAACCTAATCAACTTTTAACACCTTTGCCTTCTGCCTTATTGGCCGTATTTGGTTCTGCCAGTCATCGTCGGGGGCCCCATCCTCATTTAAGCGGCAACTTTTTTTTTTTTTTTTTTTTAGACCCCGAGTCTTGTTTTGATTGATCATCCGCGTGCACCTATGAATGAAGCACATGCAGTTGCAGTCTCTAGTGTGGAAGAGTGGTGTGATTTATTGTAATTGGTTGTCTCAGTCTTGACCTTCCCTCTGCTTATTTCTCTCCTCTCCTTATCTCTGCCTGTCCTTCTGTCTGCTGCAGTGCTAAGCTTGCAAGCAAGATAAACAGCAAACAAAAATAAGATTTAACGGATAATACTATATATGGTAGTTTTAAAGTAAGTTAGGGCAAAAGTACATGACTTTCAGCACGAGGCTTCCTTGAAAAAAGCAGCGTTTATAATGATATTCTTTCTGATTAAATTAAACAATGGATTTGTTCAAAACTAAAAATCAAATTACTGTCTTGTGTAGAATTGCATTGAGTCATACTAAGAAGGTTTGGCACAGAGTCAAAATCATGATTTATTAGGATAAGTAATCTAAATACTGCAGTCATTATGATGCATAAACATATGGTAAATACTCAGAGTTATTGTATTGGGTCTCACTAAATGGTTTAAGTGTTGTAGCCAGTCCGTGTACGTACACATATTTTAAATATGGTATGGTTTATTTGTTTCAGACATGCTTAGGAAGTCACATTAACAAGTGCCACATGGTTGCATTGGCACAATCCAAGGCTACCGTCTTTCTGCAGGGTAGGATTCCCAATTCGGATATTTTTTATTTAAAATTCGATGTTTTATCTGGTCGTTCACGTTACCAACCAAATGCGACTTGTAATGTGAACGCAACACGCCTGGAAAGCCACGTGCATGCACAGAAGCACGACATCACTCGTATTTCCGCGTGTTTACGGAAGTAAAGATTGCTGCGTTGTGCGCTCCAGTGATATGCAACACCATTAATTTCATTTCTGATTTGATCTTCTTTTCCTTTCGGCTTATCCCGTTAGGGGTCGCCACAGCGAATCAATTGCCTCCATCTAATTCTGTCTTCTGTATCCTCTTCTCTTGCGCCAACTACCTTCATGTCCTCTTTCACTACATCCATAAACCTCCTCTTTGGTCTTCCTCTAGGCCTCCTGTCTGGCAATTCAAAACTCAGCATCCTTCTACCAACATATTCCCTATCTCTCCTCTGGACATGTCCGAACCATCTCAGTCTGGCCTCTCTGACTTTATCTCCAAAACCTCTAACATGTGCTATCCCTCTGATGTGCTCATTCCTGATCCTGTCCATCCTGGTCACACCCAAAGAGAACCTCAGCATCTTCATCTCTGCTACCTCCAGCTCTGCCTCCTGTCTTTTCCTCAGCGGCACTGTCTCTAAACCAAACAACATCGCTGGTCTCACCACAGTTTTGTACACCTTTCCTTTCATTTTAGCTGAAACTCTTCTATCACACATCACACCCGACACTTTTCTCCACCCATTCCAGCCTGCCTGCACACGCTTTTTCACCTCTTTTCCACACTCTCCATTGCTCTGGACTGTTGACCCTAAGTACTTAAAATCCTCCACTTTCTTTATCTCTTCTCCCTGTAACCTCACTCTTCCACTTG